>BQNB010055040.1:0-39283 GCA_026074375.1 Tanacetum coccineum
GACGATGAGGTATTCCCGGCTGAGGAGCAGCCACTGCCTGCTGCTGACTCACCTACTCATCAGTCACCAGGGTATATACCAGAGTCCGACCCTGAGGAGGACCTAGAGGAGGATGACGAGGAGGATCCAGCCGACTATCCTGCGGACAGAGGAGATGATGATGATGATGCATTAGCTCTTGCCGAGCCTGCGGCTGTTGCTTATTCAGCTGACCAGGACCCATACATTGCTTATCGCGTCGCGGCTAGGATGTCCATCCGAACCCAGGCGCCGACACCTTTCCTCTCCGAGGAAGTTGCTGAGAGAGTGTTAGCCTTACCTACTCCACCACCATCACCTCTCTCTCCATACTCATCACCACTTCCTCAGATACCCTCTCCACCATTACCTATACCA
Source organism: Tanacetum coccineum (assembly GCA_026074375.1). NCBI lineage: Eukaryota > Viridiplantae > Streptophyta > Magnoliopsida > Asterales > Asteraceae > Tanacetum > Tanacetum coccineum. The sequence continues at coordinate 397 of BQNB010055040.1, forward strand.
CCACCCAATGGCCCTACATATGTTGAGGGATCTCTGGGATCCCGAGCTGCTGGGATTAGACAGAGAGATGCACTACCATCTCATGTTCATGAGACTGAGATGCCTGAGATGTGTTTACCGCTTCGTAAGAGGCCGTGTCGTACTACTCCTGGTCCTGGATACGAGGTCGGGGAGAGTTCGGCAGCTGGTTCGGCAAGCTGGTGCTGCAAGCCGGTCAAGTTTGGACCTACTACAACTAGGCAAGACCTTTATGGATTTGCTGACATGTTAGAGGCCGCTCCAGGACGCCAGATGTCTAGAGAGTTAGACTGATGGCATTAGGGATAACATGGATTATCTTGATGAGCATCCAGGAGATAGCACCGACCACCTCTGAGGGGGTCAACCAGAGAGTTATTGAGTTGTCTTCTACTGTTGACCAAGAGGATGAGATCATATATTCTCATCTGGATGATGCACGGTATGACCGAGCTCTACTTAGAGCTCGAGTCAACAGGTTGGACAATGATAGGCCCTTCCACAGACGCACTGCCCTTCTGATAGAGGAGGAGGCCAGATTATCGCGTGCCGCTTGGCACAGTCGATGATCCTGTAGATCATGTACATTACTGAGGGCAATGTCACTGCGAGACTACGGTCATGGCTCACCGTCCTAAGATCGGTTGAGTTACGGGCAGCAGACCAGAGGAAAAACCCCCCAGACAGTAGGAATTCAGAGCTGCTGAAAGCAACTACTCAGGAGGCAGAGGCAGTTAGCAGAGACCCTAAAGATAGTCTGAAGAGCCCTCAAGGCATCAGATGGAACCGAGCTACAGAGACTGCATGGACCTGCTAAGGATCCTGGCAGAGCCCAAGCTTACAGAGAAGGCCGGTAGCAGTTCTTAGACTGTGTTATGGCTGTAGCTACTGTGCAGGACTTTAAGTATTATGGGTATCCCCAGCTACAGAGTTGATGTATAATACTTTTAGTTTTGGACCTAGCCTACTCTGTAATAGATTTTTTTTGCTAACTCTGTTTAGGTCTTTTTGTTCATAGTAATTATCGGCCTACTTTGTAAACAGCCTACTAGTATTACAGTAAATCTCTGCTAGTATGGCTTTAAGGTATTTTGTCTTGTAACCTAAGTATTGTGGATCGTTTGTATATAAACCAACATGTAATTAATTTTCCAAATTAATATATGAAAAGTTGGATTATAGTTTTATATGAAATCGAATTTATGTGAATGAATGTCGATTGTTTAATTCATACTGTTGTGTATTCACCATGTGGTTTTTTATCTCGTTTTATCGTTATTTATAACAATCGTAGGTTATGATTAAGATTTTTTGAAATCTAACTGGTGTTATGTGCTCTTGTGATTTAAAGAAAAGTGGCACCAAGAGGAAGGTCCCACAAGAACCACGAGGGCAAGGCCAGTCACCCGCACTTCGACCCCCACAAGTCATCCACAACTCCCCCCGCCGGACACGAAGACCCTACTACCACCACTTCGTTCACGCGGGGGCCAACTTCATGCCATGATCGACCGAGTGTGTCACTGCTGTGATGGCAGCAGAACTGCCAACGACCCGAACTGGCGATGAAAGCCATACCTCAGGAACGTGTGCAAGAGGAACGAACGCACTGTACGGGGAATGCCAACCTATCAAGACTTCAGAAATGTCAACCCGTATTCTTCAGGTACGAGAAGAGTGGTCAACTTGACCCAGGGTTTGAACGATGGAAACAGTGTTTCGCATTAAAGTAACTACAACACACTCGAGGAGAATCAAGTGAAGTTTGCCACTTGTACTCTGATGGAACTAGCTCTAATAACATGGTGGAACTCACATGCTAGGACAGAGTGACTAATGATGTTCTATGCGATGACGTGGTCTGACTTGAAAAAGAAGATTACAACAAAATATTGTCCAAAAGAAGAAATCAAGACAATTGAGCAGAGTTGTGGAACCTAAAGGTATAAAGGCACCGATGTGTAGCCTACAACCAATATATCCAGGAGCTAGCATTGCTGTGTGACAGGATGTTTCCTGAAGAGACTGACAAAATTGAAAGATATGTCGGTGGGATGCCCGACCTGATCTACCCAAGTGTTGTGGCATCGAAGCCAAAGACCATGCAGAGAGTCTATTGAGATGGCTTACTTGACTTGATGGATAGGAGGATTAACACTTTGGCTGAAAACAAGAGGAAGTTGGAAACACTCCTCGAAAAAACCAAACCTACCAGCAGAACAAAAGGCAGAATACAGGCAGGGCTTATGGCTGCCGGAACAGGTTGACAGGGAAAACCGTATGAGGGTGCCTAAACCTCTTTGTCCCAAGTGTAACTTCAACCATACGGTCCTTGTACACCAAAATGCACTAACAGCAAGAAACTTTGGTCACCTGGCCATCGTGACTGTAGGAGCCGGCCTGCGACTGCAAACAAAACCAACCGCAATAACAAAAAATAACAACAACCGTAACACAACAACCCAAGAGTCCCAAGGGGGCTATAACCGACAATGCCATTGTTTAGCCTTTGAGTGTGGGACTATTCCCGGCCACTTCAGGAGCAACTGCCACCAGTGGAAGACCAAGAATCAGGAAATGGTAGCGGAGTTAGCCAGGGCTTAAGCAGTGGGATTGCAGGGCAAAACCCAGACAACACAACGTTGCGACGTGGTTACTGTTTCACCTAAACAACCGATGTGTCTCCAATTTATTTGATACTGGTGCAGATAGAAAGTTTCGTGTCTACTCATTAGTGCTTGATTAATATAGCCCCCCACTACATTAGATCATGGTTATAACGTTGAAATAGCTGATGGTAAATAATAAGGGTACATACGGTATTACTCGGGATGCACGTTAAATTTCTGAAACCATCCGTTTCCAACGTCGCCTAATCCTATTGAAATGGGTACTTATGACGTCATAATTTGGCATGGACTGGATGAACGAAATAACCAGGCCCGGTATTGACTGTGCTTAGAGATCGTTCGTATCCTTTGGGTAGCTAAATCATAATTTTTCATGGAGACGGAAAGTAGAAATAAACGCGAATACTCCGATAAAACATCATATCGTGCACCAAGGCCTAGAAGTAGTGCTACAGGTTGTCCACATTCTTTTTGGCACATATTACCGTCAAGGAGACTGGAGACAAGTCGAAGAAGAAGCAACTGCAAGATGTACCGATCGTCAAAAATTTCCCCGAAGTATTTCCCAAGGACTTGCCAGGTCTTCCACATACCAGACAAGTGGAATTTTACATCGATCTAGTACCTGGTGCTGCACCTGTAGCACGGGCACCTTATCGATTGGCCCCATTAGAAATGAAAGAATTGGCGGATCAAGTACAAGAGCTTTCCGACAAAGGCTTTATAAGACCCAGTTCGTCACCATGGGGAGCTCCAGTCCTATTTCGTCCAAAGAAGAAAGATGGGTCGTTACGGAGTGGCATAGATTTCGGGATTTTAAACAAACTAACGTGAAGTAACCGTTTATCCCGCTTACCAAGAATTGAATGACATATTTGACCAACTTCAAGGGTCGAGTGTTTATTCAAAAATCGACCTAATAGGACAGGTTATCACCAATTGAAGGTTCGAGAAGAAGACTCACTAAGACTGCCTTCAAGAACTCCGAAATGACATTACGAATTCCAAGTCATGCCTTTGTTGACCTAACGCAATACCCTGCTGCGTTTTTGGACCACCTTAACCGATTGTGCAAACCTTATCTAACAAATTCGTAATTATCTTTATTGACGAGAATTTTGATCTAGTTCCAAGAACAAGCCAAGAGCACGAAGAGCCTCTGAAGAATAAATTGGAGTTGTTGAAGAAAGAGGAGTTTGTATGCAAAATTTTCCAATTTAATTTTGGATTCCCCAAAAGTACAGTTCCCTGCTGTCACGTGATTGATAATAAAAGGCATTCACGTAGATCCAGCCAAGATCTTATCCGTTAAGATGGTCATCTCCTATGACGCCAACGGAGATTCGTCATTTTTTTAAGGTCTTATGCAGGGTAGTTCTACGGCGATTCATTGAAGGGTTTTCAAAGATCGCCAAACCAATGACCTAACTCACTCAAAAATAAGCATCAAGTTTTTATTGGGGTGGACACAAGAAGCAGACTTTCCTTAGATAAAGCAGAAGTGTGTACTCATCCAATTCTGGCTTTACCCAAAGGAAGATGAAGATTTCATCGTATACTGCGTTGCTTCCAAAAAGTGTTTGGGCCTGTGTTGAGCAAAGGGAAAAGGTGAATTCTTATGCATCACGCCAGTTAAAGATCCATGAGCAGAACTATACTAAAACACTCATGATCAGGACCTTTATGAGCAGTAGTGTATGCGGGCTCTAAAACATTTGGTAGCACTAATCTGTATGGGTACCAAGAGTTACGCTGTTTACTAGGATCATAAGAGTTTACAACATATTCTTAATCAAAAGGAATTGAACAGGCACCAGACGCCGAGGTTAGAGTTGCTTATGTGATTAACGATTGCGATATTCGTTATCACAACACCAGGGAAGGCAAATGTCGTGCTGATGGCTTTGATCAGAAAGAACGGGAACCACCTTAAGAGTTCGAGCTTAGTCATGACTATTGGCTTGGATACTTTCCTAAGCAAATCTTGAATGCTCAGACTGAGCATAGAAACCAGAAACATCAAGAGTGAGATGTTGGAGATGCTGATTGAAAAATGCTAAATAACCAGATGTCAATTTAAGAATACGAAAAGTTGGAAACCCTTCGTCCGGATGGAACCCTATAGCCTCAATGTGCCAGGAGTTTGGTTACCTTGTTATGCGATTGCGGACGTGATCATGCACGAGTCCCACAAATCGAAGTATTCAATCCATCCAGGTTCCGAGAAAATGTACCAAGACATAAAGAAGCTATATTGGTGGCCCAATATAAAAGCTGATATCGCCACTTATGTTAGCCAAGTGCTTGCCATGGCTAGAGGTCAAGGCTGAACATCAGAGACAATCGTGTTTGTTGGTACAACCCGAGATAACCTCAATGGAAGTGGGACAATACACGATGAGATTTTGTCACAAAGCTTCCTAAGGTCATCACAAATATATGACACCATTTGGGTAATATGTTGACCGTCCCGTTAACTAAATCAGCAATCAGTTATACCCATAAAGAATAAACTGATCCCTCTGAGAAGCTAGCGAGATTGTACTTGTAGGAAGTAGTAACAAGGCATGGAATATCCGGCTCGATTAATTTGTGATCTGTGACACCTCGGTTGCATACGAATTTTTGGAGGTCACTTTCAGAATGCTTTGGTACAAAGTCTAGATATGAGTACGGCATATCATCCGCAAACTTGACGACAAAGCGAGAGAACCATTCAAAACTCCAAAGATACTTCGTGCTTGTGTAATCGCCTTTGAAATGGTTGGTTTTCAACATTTGCCATTATCGAGTTTCATACAATAACAGTTATCATGCAAGCAAAAAAGGCTGCAGCCCTTTGAGGCACTTTACGTAGAAAATGTCGTTTCGCCTGTTGTTTAGGCACTGAGGTTGGAGAAGGTCAACTCACCGCCCAGAGATCATTCAAGAGACAAAGAGAAGATCAATCAAGTTAAACAAAGGATGCAGCCGCTATCGTGAATAGGCAAAAGAGCTACGCTGAATTAGAAGCGGAAAGCATGGAGTTTGAGGTTGGAGATAAAGTTATGCTCAAGGTTTCGCTTGGAAATGAGTTAGAACCAGTTTTTGGCAAACGGAGGAAATCAAATCCCAGTTGTTGACCTTCAAGGTAATAAAAAAAGGGTTGGAGAACGTAGCATACAAGCTCGAGCTTCCTTAGGAGCTGAGCAGAGTTCAATAATACATTTCACATGTCTAACTTAAAGAAGTGCATGCCGACGAAACCCATAAGCCGTTCCGTTGATGGACTTCATTTTGATGACAAGCTTCATTGTCCGAGGAACCGATAGAGATCACAAATAAAAAAGATCGTGAGTGTCAAACGATTAAAGCGAAGCCGTATTCCATTAGATCAAGGTACGATGAACTCCAACGAGAGGTCAAGTTTACATGGGAACGCGAAGATCAATTCCAGAAGAAATACCGCACATTTGTTCTCAAAGACCGGCCGCGTCAAGGTGCTAAGCGTCTAAGCCCTGAGACCAGGCTCGCTAACTGGGGGAGACTATAACACCTCGTATTTTAGGCCCAGTTGTATGACATTAGAAATTCATAAATTATTTTAGGGTTTTACGCGTACTCTAAACCGTAAACTTTAAGTTAAATCGCGTAAACTGAAAATGATCATACAATGTAAACGGGCATTAAACGATTAAATGTTTGTATCAAGCAAGTGTTATAGATATTATGAGGATAATTAATAACTTTGTTCATCTTATTTTTTATCCGGCTACGTAAAATGCGATAACGTTCACATAATAAAATAACGTTTAGGCATACCCGCGGAAGTTTCTAAAACTAACTACGCCTAAACAAATTACCCACCGTTTATAACCCAATACTCAAAAATATAAATATAACATCATAACATATATACACAAGATGACCGAAATCTAAAGATTGGACCAAGAGTCATCATCTTTGAATAATATCTAGATATTTAAAAGACAAAACTCTTACACACTTTACCAACTTGTCATGCTAACTTAACCTAGGGTTAGAAAGTAACCATGGTTAAGTTAGCAAGATCCTTTATACTATAACTAGAGCATTGCATGCATGAGTAAGTTTTTCATACTCTTTATACTTAACATAAAATTCATTTTCTTTCTTCCTTGCTCACCCCAAAACCCACGGCCAACTTAAGCCACCAAACAAAATCCATACTTTGATTTTCTAAGTTTATACAACCCTATACACAACATACTTAAGGTATTCTAAGGTGTTGGGAAGCATTGGTTCAATCATTGCAAGTAATAAAGAAGAAAAGGAAAGATTAGGGTTTTGAAAAACCTAAATATAGGGTTATAAGCTTGGAAGCTTTGTTTTTGAATCTAAACACGGGTTTAGAACTTATTTTCACATCTCTATACATCACACTAAGTATTCTGAAATCCGTTAAACTTTTATTTCATATGATTTTATGTATTCCAAGTTTTAAACATAGCCATAATCACCACTAATGACTTTTGAATATGTAAAATGAGTTTTTATTTGAGTTTATCAATTTATACATCTTATTCTTTATGTCCTATGGTCTAATATCATGGAAAAGTATAGATAAAAGTATTGTTAACTAAGATTAAGTATAACATGTTTATGTTAAATTAAGGGATCTAATAAATGTTTCTTCTTAAACTTCACATATGGAAAAATAATGAAAGTAAAAGGGTTTAAAACTTAGTTACAAAATGAATTTATAAGGACCTAGGGAATGATATTTAACCTTATTATTAAAGTAAACCATACACTGTCAAATGTATTTTAAGAGTTATATATAGTAAACTACTAAGTAAAAAATACATAAAAACAAGTTTTTATAAAGTTATCACTTAAATAACTTAGTGGCTTTTTAATTTCAAATCTTAGGAGCAGTAGCATTTGATATTTTAAGTTATAATACGCCTCATGAACGATCCATAATGAGAAGAAACTTGAAAAACCGATCTATAACAAAAAGGATACGTTAAAAACGAGTTAAACGACTAAAAAACATTTTATAAACTAATTTTATAAAAGTTTACTATTCATTACAGCAACTTAGAGTTAAAACAGCTAAAATATGAGATAACTTTTGATTACAGATCGTACAATCGCAAGAAATCGTTTCAAAACGAACGATAACGAGTAATTACGACATTTTCGATTATTAAAGTTATAAAAAAGTAATTTTATAAACTATGAACGTAAAATCACCTATTCATCAATGAATTATCTTTATAAAATATAATAGCCTCTTTTAATAACAAAAACGTAACTCAAAGAATCCACTAAAATCGGGATTAAAACGATAAGTTATTACAATTACAAGTTTACGCTAATATAATAAGCCTAAAACGACAAAATGAAGCTGTCATGAAAGAAATTTTACTATTCATACGCAGTAATCTTAAAAACTTGAAAATGTAATATTTTTGAATCTGCTCGTCATACTACGAATAACGTGGACTTAAGAAACGCGAGCAACGGCTTAAAACCGACCAAACTAGGTCATTTTTACGAAAGAAGTATATTTAATAGAACGTTTTCACTTTATAAATATTATTTTAACTAAAACGATTTAGTCGGTGAATATGGCTATATAAAATATTGAGTGTTATCAAATGCTATAGTTACTAGGAGTTTCATAATGAGGCCCTCTCGGATGACGTATCGATAGTTGTTGGATTTTACGATTTAAATTATCCTAGAATCCACGTCACGTCATGTCATACTCTTTATTTATGATTCCCGAAACATAGTAAAGATGTAACGAACGTATAAGAATATATTCGATGTTAATTAAAGTACTCAGTACTTATACAGCCTTAATTAAAATAGGTTTGCTTATCGTCATGTGTACGTTTTATCTGAGATTAATTGAGCTATCTGTATCATCAAGAGAGTTCATAGCCCCGACTTTTTACAGTTTTACGAATTATTATTATTGGGGTAGAACATGCTTTGTTTATAAATTGGACGCAAGTGTTGAAATAAATTGAATTATGTGTTGCCTAGTAGCGATAACCCTCCCTGAGCCATTATTCCATGAATGTTAATTGCTAGATGTAGTTGTGAATTAACATATGTAGCGCGAATGATATAAATAGATCTATTGGGATTAACCTCCCCCGTTTGGTGAGTACTATCACTAGGACGACCGTTGACCATGTCGGACTTGGATGTTGACGGTTACAACATCTGTACGGGCAAAATAACTGCTAAAATAGCAAAAAAATGTTGAGCTTCGTGTCCCTAGAGCTTAGTGCAACAATAATCAGGTTTTGTGATTGTTGGCATAATGATTGTAAACATCACGTGAAAGTCTGCGTGTCCTGGCATAATTGTAAATACATTAACCTATGAATTCACCACCAATTTTGTTGGCGTTTTAAGCAATGTTTTCAGGAGGTCATTAGGCACGAGATGCCAAGGATGCATTGGATATGTTTTGGGATTGTACAGTTAAAGACTTATGTGTATCATGTTTTGGGAATAATATGTTGTCATTTGTAATATGAAACAAAGAACATGTAAACTATAATCTGTTTTGTAATATATCTTTTTATGTAAATCTATATGAATCATTTAAACGACTTTTGTGTCGTTCTTATATATATCTTGTGCTGTTGATCTTAAAGTAACATGCCCCGGATCCTTATTCCGCTGCGACCCATTTTGGGGGTGTTACAGATTGGTATCAAGAGCCAAGGTTATAGAGAACCAGGTCAAAATGTTTTTGCTGGACTATAACCATTTTCAAACATTGCATACATACAAAAGGGTTTTGCGGGGTATTCATATACAAATTTTATGGTCAATTAGTCGATGAGCTATATACATGCATAATTGATATACGTTGTTATAATATAGTACTAATAATACGGATGATGGTCTTATATTAATATACTTATATAAGCAAAATTTTGATTTCAGATACTATTATGTCAGATTTTGAGCACTCTGCTGTTACATACTCATCAGCATCTGAGGATGATTTATACATGGGGTCACGCCGGACTACATACCTGGCCCTGAGGGACCACCATCACCAGATTATGTGCCTGGCCCTGAGGAGCCAGAGCAGGCACCACCTTCACCTATCTACATACCATTTGTTCCGGAGCCTGTCTACCCGGAGTTCTTACCGGTAGACGATGAGGTATTCCCGGCTGAGGAGCAGCCACTGCCTGCTGCTGACTCACCTACTCATCAGTCACCAGGGTATATACCGGAGTCCGACCCTGAGGAGGACCTAGAGGAGGATGACGAGGAGGATCCTGAGGAGGATCCAGCCGACTATCCTGCTGACAGAGGAGATGATGATGATGATGCAGAGGATGAGCACTTAGCTCCTGCCGAGCCTGCAGCTGTTGCTTATTCAGCTGACCAGGACCCATACATTGCTTATCGCGCCACGGCTAGGATGTCCATCCGAACCCAGGCGCCGACACCTTTCCTCTCCGAGGAAGTTGCTGAGAGAGTGTTAGCCTTACCTACTCCACCACCATCACCTCTCTCTCCATACTCATCACCACTTCCTCAGATACCCTCTCCACCATTACCTATACCATCACCCATTAGCCCTACATATGTTGAGGGATCTCTGGGATCCCGAGCTGCTGGGATTAGACAGAGAGATGCACTACCATCTCCGATTCATGAGACTGAGATTCCTGAGATGTGGTTACCGCTTCGTAAGAGGCTGTGTCGTACTACTCCTGGTCCTGGATACGAAACGCCTAAAACGTCTAAGAAAAAGGTTCCAGAAAATTCCCCTACACTAAAAACAAACTAGGGAGCGCCTAGCCTAGGGCGGGCCCCTTAAATACAACACAAATACAAACGTGGCGGCCCCCTTAAAATTAAGGGGACCGCCCATCTATTTAAGGAGACCGTCCCTAGGTAGACGCTCCTCCAATTTGTCCTATAAATACTGGTCTTTTCCCTACTATTTTCTTACCTTTTGCACTCATTCTTTCTGATAAAAAACAACCCACACATCTCAATAAAATCCTTTGATCATTTAATCATAAAGCTTTGTTTCCAAGTGATCCAAGCTTAATTCCTCAAGTGCAAGAGAAGAATACTTCCATCATCAAGTGAAAAAGTATTATACACCCAAGTATATATTGCAACTTTTGGGGCATCCATACCATAAATTGTAAATCCATTTGTAAATCTTGTAAAGTTGTAAGTTAGTTAGATCTTTGTGTTAGTGCAAGTATTGTTGGATTTGGTGATACGCTTCCTAGGTTAGTATTAGTTAGTTGTGATAATAGTATAACTTGTTGAAGTAGTGGTGAGAGCAAAAACTAAAGGTGTGAAAAGTTTGAAGTTTTGATCGAATTCGATGAAGCAAAGTTGTGTAGTGAAGATTGTGAAGTGTGATAGATTGGTTCTAAGCTAAGATTAGAACTGACATCTAGCCATAGTGTCGGAAAATGCATATAAGACAACGTTATACTCGTTTTCTCGTTCGGCCATATGGGGAGCTTGTTGACATAGTGAATGAAAACTCTCGATTAGGGTGCATCCGGGGGAGTGGATAAGGGCGAAAGAGAGGTGGGGTCTGGACTTCGTTATCCGGAACCACTATAAAATCCTCGCGTTGTGGTTTGATTGTTCTTACTCTTATCTCTTTTCTTACAATATTCTTTCTTATTATCATATTAATTGTGTAGATAAGTATATTGTTCAAATTGACCAAGTATTGAATTCACATAAAGTCGAATCTAACATTTTTATAAACACTTTCCACAATTGGTATCAAGAGCCACGTCAAACAAGATTTTTAAAATAAATTGTATTTTAAAACTTGAATCGATCTATGGAATAGAAAAAATATTTAAGAAGGGGGCAATATATGCAAAAGACATACTATTGCTGAATGTGATGGATTTTATTTATTGGAAAAATAGATTCGAAACTTATGGTGAATTCAAAAGATCTAGATCTTTCATGTTATTACCTGAGGTGATTTTCCCTCCCCCTATACAAATAAACTCGAAACTAAAAAGGATGAAATTATACCTTTACATGAAATAAAACATGCATCTAAAAAAGAAACTGCTAAAAAATAATGAAGCTAAAAATGGTAATTTTTTAAAAATGCTTTAACCAACGTAAAAATACGAAAGAATTTTTTATGTGCTCAAAAAAACCGCAAAATGAAATTTAGGATACTTTGATAATCACTCCATCAAGGTAAATAAATAAGTCAAAGGCTATAACAAAAATAGATCTTCTTGTTCAACAATATGAACAATTTATGATTCCGGAAGAGGAGTCAATAGATAATGCATTTGCTAGATTTAACACTATTGTTACTATTCTAAAAGCACTTGATGAAGGTTTTTCTAGCAAGAATTGTGTTAGGAAATTTCTTAGGGCATTACATCCAAAATGGCGCGCAAAAGTCACGGCGATTGAAGAATCAAATAATCTAACAACCTTATCTCTTGACAAACTAATTAGAAACTTGAAAGTTTATGAAGAAGTAATAAAGAAAGATTTCGAAAGTCGTCAAAGGCAAGAAAGAACAAAGTAGATCTCTTGCATTAAAGGTGAAAAAGGAAGTAAGTGATGAAGATAGTTCAAGCTTCGATAGTGAAGACGAAGAGTATGCTATGGCCGTAAAATAATTCAAGAAATTCTTCAAGAGACGAGGAAGACTTGTAAGACAACCACGAGGCGATAGAAAAACATCCCAAAGAAGTAGAAATGATGGTTATGGTAGAAGTGAAAGAAAATGTTTTAGATGTGATGATCCAAATCATCACCTCGTACATTGGAGACTGTACAAAAGCCGCCAAAGAATCAAACGATCAAAGAGCATATATTGGCAGGTAGCATGGTAGTACAATGGAGAAGATGAATGTAGGAAAAGACTAAAGATGAAACTGTGTCTTGTACTTAAGCGCGCCGATACAATATGCTTAGGAATAAACTTGGAACCCGAACGAGTGAATTAAAGATAAGTGGATGCTCAAAACACTGACCGCTCCTCAAAAGGCAATCGAAAGTTATTTTCTTCATACAAAGCATACAACAGAGGAAACGTAATTTTTGGGAGCAACTTGCGAGGTAAAATCATAGGCAAAGGTACGATTTCTCAAGACTCCTTAATAATTGAAAATGTTGAGCACGTAGATAAGTTAACCTATAACTTGCTTAGTGTAGGTCAAATATGTAATAATAAATGCAAAGTAATATTTACCGAACACGATAGTTAAATAATCAAAAAACGAAAAGGTTATAGGTAAAGGAATTAGGAAAGGAGGAATATACGTAATGAAACTAGGAAATAAACCAGAAGACAAAATATGCCTTGCAACATTAGACAAAAATTCCACACTATGGCATAGAAGATTAGGTCACACTAATATGCAACTAATTCAATCATTAGCATCTAAAGATTAAGTTAAAATTACCTAAACGTAAATACGACCGACCATTTTATGTGATGCTTGTAAAATAGGAAAGCAAGCTCACGGCGAGTCACAAGGCTAAGAATATATCTCAACAACGTAAGATGCTTAGAACTACTGCACATGATTTGTGGCCCTTCCGCCATAAACGGAAGCTATGTGTTGGAAATTGTTATACCTTAGTGATCAATAGTATGACTAATCCTCGATTCACAATTGGATCTAGATTTTGTAGCAAATAAAACCGAAGCCTCGAAGAATTCAAAATATTTAGTAAAATATCCAAAACAAATTAGGATACCATAGTATCAATTAGAACGTATCATGGTCGGAGAATTCGAGTAAAGATGTACAATTCGGAAACTATTGTGATTTAAATGGGATATCTCACAATTTTTCCGCTCCTCGTACTCCACAATCAAATGGGGTAGTTGAAAGAAAAAATCGAACTCTACAAGAAATGAGTAGAACTATGTTAAATGAACAATCCATTCCTCAAAAATTTTGGATTAATGTCGGTCGAATACATCAATCCTAATACTAATAGAGTTTCCATTAGACGTATTTTAGAAAAAAAAACTCCATATGAGTTTTAAGGAGGTGGAAACCAAACCTTAACTATTTTAGAGTATTCGGAAGTAAATGCTTTATTCTTAATACAAAAGATTACCTCACCAAGTTCGACCCAAAGTCGTACGAAGGCGTTTTCCTAGGATATTCGCAAAATAGTAAAGCTTACATAATACTTAACAAACAAACAATGAAAGTTGAAGAGTCATTGAATGTAACTTTCGATGAGACTCCTCCTCCACCTAAAACATCACCATTGGAAGATGATGAATTAGTCGAAGAAGAAGCTATTAAGGTTAGTAAAACAAAATCCATAGGTAATGATCTTGAAGACATTTCATTAGAAAATAATCAAATTGTAAATATTAAAGAATCTAAAAGTCATCCATTAGAAAACATTATTGGTAATCTAAATCAAAGAACTCTTAGGTCGCAAGCTCAAGACAAAAGCAATTTCTTTTGCTTTATTTCAACAATAGAACCTAAAAATATAAATGAGACATTAAAAGATAAAAATTGGGTAATGGCCATGCAAGAGGAACTAAACCAATTTAAAACAAATGATGTTGGAACTAGTCCCATAATCCTATGGATATGACCATATAGTACAAATATGGGTATATAGAAATAAACTCGATGAAAATGGGGTCGTAACAGAAACAAAGCTATGTTAAGTCACCCAAGGTTATAATCAACAAAAAGAATTGATTATGACGAAACAATAGCACCCGTAGCTAGACAAGAGTCCATAAGGAAAACTTTAAGCTTATTGCTTGCGCACGTAGATTTTAAGTTATACCAAATGGATGTAAGAGTGGCATTCCTTACCGATTTTATTAATGATAGAGGTTTACCTGCACAACCGCCGGGATTCGTATGACTTTAGCAAAACCCAATTATTCTATAAAACTTAAGAAATCTCTCTATGGTTTAAAACAAGCCCCAAAAGCAAGGAACAGATCGATTAAAAGCCTTTCTTAAATAAACATAATTATTCCAATGGAAAGGTAGAATAACACTCTCTTAACTAAAAAGAAAAGACTCCAACATCATTACTCATTATTGTCTAAATATATGTTGATGACATTATATTCGGATCAACTTGTCAAGAAATGTGTGATGACTTTGCCAAGATCATGCATGATGAGTTTGAAATGAGTATGATGGGGGAACTAAACTTTTTCTTAGGATTACAAATAAAACAATTAGATGATGGAATATTTTTTAATCAATCAAAATATATTAAGGAAATGCTTAAGAAATTTGGACTAGAAGACTCTAAGCCAATAAAAACCCCTATGTCTACGGAAACCAAACTCACGAGAGACGAAGAAGGTGAGTCCGTAGATAATACCAAATATAGAGGCATGATAGGTAGTTTATTATACTTAACGGCAAGTAGACCCGATATCATGTTTAGTGTTTGCCTTTGTGCACGCTTTCAAGAGGATCCCAAAACCTCTCACCTAGAAGCGGTTAAGCGTATCTTCCGATACATTAAAGGCACTACGCATTTAGGATTATGGTATCCTAAGGGATCCGGCATAGAAACAATAGTGTATGCGGATTCGGATCATGCGGGAGATTACGTAGATCGCAAGAGCACTAGTGGTGTTTGCACGTTTATGGGATGTTGCCTAACATCTTGGTTTTCGAAGAAGCAAACCGCTCTTGCCATCTCCACAACCGAAGCGGAATATGTAAGCGCCGGAAAGGCATGTCAACAAGCTCTATGGATGAAACAAGCTCTCATAGACTATGGCGTTAGGTTAGACGACATTCCAATAATGTGTGATAACAAAGGGGCTATAGACTTAAGTAAGAATCCCGTTCAACACTCACGAACAAAACACATTGAGATTCGCCATCACTTCCTTCGCGATAATGTTCAAAAAGGGAATATCTCTATAGAAAAGGTCTCATCGGAAGACAACATAGCCGATATTCTAACTAAACCACTTAAACGTGAGCCATTTAACTACTTACGTCTAGGTCTAGGAATGATGGAACAAATTGATTAAGTTTTCAACATAATAAATTAATGATAATCATCAATGAACCATTTGTCAAAAATCTAAGAAAAAATTTTCTCAACATGTGGTGGCCCCCTTAATTCATAAAGGGCAGCCCCCTTAATTTTAAGGGGACCACCCAAACTTTAAGGGGACCACCCACCTGACTGATAATTTTTTATTTATTTTTTCTCTCTGTGTCTAGGTTTCTATTTTACACAAAAACACGAGATTGAGAAAAGTTTATAAGCAAACTTTTACAAATTCTTCTATCTAAATGCATATCTCATTATACATATATACAATAGTCCCAATCTATTATTTTCTAAAAGGTTTTTCTCACAACTAGGAGCACATGAAAATCAATTTTCACATATTATTGAGATATGCTAAAAACATTTTTCACATATGCATAATGTTCTCTTACTTGTTGTCAAAAGTATATAATTTAATATATATTTTTGACAATCTTGGTTGAGCAAAATTAAATCAAGGAACATTTGGATTATTTCTTAGGTTTTACATGTCTTAGTGTCGAAATAATCGTTACTCCACATTTGTCGCACTTAGGCACACACTAGGATTTGCACAAAAGTTTGGTTCGTTTTTAACTTAACCCCTTGTCAAGATAAATTATTTGTGCATTATATCTAGTTACTATTTTATATGCTCTTCACTTTTTGGTTTTCAATTCATATATGATTATATGCCAAAATTATGTGAAATAGTTTTATCCTACAACTTGTCATATATATGTAGAATGTTGAATGCTTAATTGTTATGTGTTACAAAATCTTAATTTCCATAAAAGGATGGACTTGCTGCAAATTAACCACCAAAACAGAAACCCTCACACAAAGGGCGACCCCCTTAATTTTAAGGGGACCGAACCCTAATTAAGGGGACCGGCCTAGGAAACACGGGTAAAACAGTATTTTCATCTCCCTTTAACCAAATACCCTCTAGACTTAGCTATTGTTTCCCTAAATTCACAAACATTTCTTGGATTTGATCCTTTAAATGTTCATTCTTCCCAATTTAAACCTTTCCTCCACTATAAATACACTCTCAATCATCATCATCACAATCATCCTCATCAATGACATCTCCTAACAAACCTACATCCAAACCATCAAGGGTAGCTAAAATGAGTGTGAAACCCATTTGGAGGAAGAAACCAAACCTTTGCAACACATCTAATGTGCTCAATACAGCTTCACCAATGCCAAAACCACTCACTTTTCATCATGAACCATCTCAAGAAAACAATCACCCCAATCAAGCATTACTAAATCCTTACATCAAGGACACTACCACATCACCACAAGTTGTCTCACATCCTCCATTTCCCATCTCACCCATCAATTCACATGTTACTCACACTCAAGCTCCACCTCAAAGTGACAACCAAACTCAACACACACCTCCTCTATCTCCAAGTAGAGAAAGCCTAATTTATGACATTAATCAACTTCAATACCTATCAACCCTCTTAGCCATGCATCTATCTCAACAACAAAACAACATTCCCTCATCACCTTACTCTCCAAACCTACCACACACCCTCAACATTCAACATCAGACACCTCAAAAAATAGGACAACACCTCGACTATCACCAAGTAGAGAAAGCCAAATTTAATGACATTCATCAACTTCAATAACCTAACAACAACAAAAATCACAATGAATCAGGAACGCGACACAAGTACTGAACACCAATCAAAAATTCAACAAACCAAAACACAACAAGAACAAAAAATTGAAAAAGATATCGTCAAACAAGCAAATAAATCAAACAATAAAGCAGCACAAATCAAAAAGAAAAAAGAACAAGAAATAACAAAACAAAAACTAAAACAATCATAAAGATCAAACAAAAGATATCAAGTTACACAAATACTAAAAATAAAAAAAAAAAAAATAAACAACAAAACCCTACAAAATATCACCACAAGACAACACATCACATCACCCATTCACCACAACACATCACAATAATCATCATCAAAAACACAATCACAGGAGTAGTAACAAGCACATATCCGCGACAATCATATCAATATAAAATTAAATCAAAAGATCAACAAGACTATACAATGCAAACCAATTCTATCAATCTATCACCACAAATCAACTTATCAAAGCCAGAAAACAAGGTATAATCAAAACACACAACAATAAATCGAAAATCAACACAAAAATGAAAACACTATCAAAAAGAGAACAGAACAATCAAAAAAGCAAATGAGAATCATCAATCAACAAGAAATCAAACACAAAGAAGCATCTACACAAAAACAGGCGATAAGCTAAAAAAAAACAAACAATAATAATCAAGAACAACAATTAAATAAAATCTACACATTAAATGTCAAAATCCAATAACAACAGATCAAGGAAACACAGAAACACACCACAAAAGAACCAACCGACTCAATCAAATCATATCAACACTATCATCAAACAAACACATAACAAAAAAAAAAGCAACACAACATGCAAAAACAAACATAAAAAAGCCAAGCATACAAACCAAAAATAAAACCAATAAACAACCTCTACACACAACTATTATATAATTCAAAGTAACAACAAAACCACATCTTTAGCAACTCTATGCTCAACAAACAAAACAACAGTTTCCCGTTTTCCATCACCTAACTCTCCCAAACCATACCACACTGATTAAGCTTATTAGAGAATAAGCCTCAAGCACCCTCAACATTAACCAAAGTTGAAATAACGCCATGTTAGTGTTTCCCTTGTTTGCATTTCGACTACCAATAAAGTTATTCCTTGCATTAAGGGTTGAGTGTATATCAATTGGATTGCAAATCCACTCTCACAGTCAAGAAGAATACTACCAACAATCAGACCACACACCGTAGAGTCCTGAGTAAAGGATCGCTATATATCCCCTCCACCACCCGGCCATCCTCACCAAACTCTCCACTCAAACTACTTCTCGTAAATATGCCTCCAACTCATTCGTTAATAAGCCCTTGTTTTGGTATCGCAAGACAAAGTTGCCAAAATCAATCTATGAGGTTATTTAGCGGTAGTTATTTAATCGATGTTATTCAATATGCTGTCAACAGCATATTTTGTTATTTCTCCCATATTATGTATGCTTGTTGTGTTGTCACCTACACATAGTGCCTAAAATAAAGAAGTTATATGTATTGCTTTGATGTTTGACTGTGTCACTAATAGACTATAATATATATCCTTTCCTTTCTGTGCGAACAAGTTCAAGAGAATATTTTGAGTACTTGTTCCTAACTGCATTATTTTGTAGACCAAGAGAACCATAAGTTCGAAATACCCTTGATGTCCCAGTTCTCAAAGAACGTGAGGGAGGAGTCACACCCAAAGGCGGAAGACAATTTATCCTCGATTTAACCAGCAAATATGCTCGAACGATGTATATTTTATGATATATCTACAAAAGTGGGAGATAAATGACTATGCAAACACACAAAATTACTTGTTTAAAAACATAAGTTTCTTTACGTTTTAATATGTTTATTAAATTATATTTGTGAAACAACAAAATAAGTGGGGTACTATTGTTTAATAATAATATGGAATGCAGAAAAATAAAAACAACATACTAAATATTTTTTCACAGCTTTACGTTCTTTTGATAAGCTACAAAATAAAAAACACGTTCAATTGTAAAAAACAAAACGTCAAACATTTTATGTAGTAGTAAATTTTCCTTTCGAATTTAATTGATCACATCAAGGTTGAAGTAAAATAAAATGCTTAATGGGCATTTTATGGATCAATGTATGAAATTTTTAATCATAAACCACCTTACATTATTATAAAATAGCGTTGTCTAAACGATTTTTTAAAAACATTATAGTAAACATATTTCTACAATTAAAAGAAAGTGAGTTTTGTTTCAAAATAAACATTGTTTCTGTAAATATCAAATTTCTCTGGACCAAAAACGTGCTAGGAAAAGATTCCAGTAGAACATTCTCCCCAAACATAAAAAAGCCAAATTGGGGAGGACCCCTAATCTAAATGTGCGCCCCCCTTAAAGTACAACAATTACGTTAGCGGCCCGCACTTAATTAAAATGAATTGCGATATCCTACGAATCCAAATTTAAAACAACACCCTAAATAAACTACTATTAATCACGAGGCCTATTTTTTCTAGAATGTAAAGCAATTTAGCCTAACATTTAACTACATTGTATCACTAATGTGACCATATGAACACTAATGCCCACTTCTATTTTATAAGAGGGACCGGGTCCAGCCCATTAGACTGGACGCGTTCCTCCAGTTTTGTATCCATAAATACTTGACTTTTTCCCCAACTTATTGTTACCCTCGACCTATTGCACTCATTTCTTTTCTGAAAAACAGCCCACTATTATCCTCCTTCGTAAAAAACTTTGATCAATTTCAAACATAAAGCTTTGTATTCCAATTGATTCAGCTTAATTCCTTCAAGGGGCAATAGAAATAATACTATCCCTCAATTAGCAAGAGATTAATTACATCTTAGTTTGTTATTGCCACCTTTGGCATTCATATCAAATCACATAATTGTAAATCAATTGTATACTTTATTTATGTGGTAGTAGTTAGATTCTTGGCGAACTTTGTAAGTAGTACGTTAGATCAGTGGGTGATCTTTACCAAGTAGTGTAAGATAGTTGTTATATAAGTAGTGTGGTTAAGTTGAAGTCTTGAAAGTTGTGCAGAAGTAAGCCAACATACGCGAGACAAGTTGTACGACAGCCAAATTAACTCACACTGAGCAAGCATTACTCTATCTCACGTCTAGTGGCACACCGATAGTGAACGCTCCGCATCTTAAAGAGCTTATGGCGAGCGGCGCACTTAGCGAGTGCCACTACACAACCTCAACACACACACTCAAGGAAACTCGTCCTATATTTCTCTTCAACGTTTACACACACACTGCGTGATCGCTAGCTACGCAAATCTTAAAGATAACAAGCCAAACGCTCGCTCATACATCAACTCCTCATAAGTTTAAGGTTCCTCCCGCTCCCCCACAATATATTATACATCAGAACACACACACCCCGCATCACACGCTCAAAGACATCTTGACCTCCTCGCTCTCGGTTCTCGCCACAGTCAGAGAAACGCGAATGCCACCAGATATTTATCCTTCTCCCTACTGAAACACACAAGACATCTCGCGAGCACATCCCAACACCGAGAGTTCATCTCCGACTCGAGACTACTATGCACATACGCACTTACTCAATCAAACATCTCATCTACATCTCCTCATCTCTGTCATATTGATCAAATTCTCGATTTCATCCCACCCTCCACGATGGCAGTCTTCATACTTCTATAAACCCACAAACAAAGAACAGCTTCAAGATCTCATTTGATATGACTCTCGGTGAAGTTCTTTTAGTGTTCTGTATAAGTGTGTTCAATATGAAAGAAGAACAGAAAGATAATAAACAAGATTTGTTATAGTCTGTATGTTTGTCTAATAAGCAAAGTGGGTATTAACCACAACAAGATCGATGATGAGGTGGTAACGTGCTAATTGATCATTTAATAAAGGTCTTGGAACTTATTTGTAATACACGAAACACCCAATTTGAGATCCTGAATTTGATATATTTTCGGTTTTGAGCCAAGATGATGAATAATAGATATAGTTCAACACAAATACATAGACAACGAGACTTATTCTTCTCGGTGCGATAATTAATGAATATCTGAGATGTATTGCGCAGTTCGATAGTGGATCAATTAACTAGGTAATTAGTATATTTCTGGACATGAGAGCGCTGTATGTAAAGCTATGGTCGACATATTTTACAACACATCTCTCATAGTCTACAGAGCCGACTCTAGGACGATCTAATAACACGCACTAATTCTGAGCCTAGCATCAGATTTCAATAGATTCTACCATTTTGTGTCAGATCCTGTGACCCACAATTAATTGCGAGTATCCTCTCTCGATCACTCGTTGCAGTGAATTGATCTCTAAGTTATATATGACAGTGTTTATCATCATGCGTATTAGTAATCTCGACTGCAACAGATGAGAAGTCTCTACGACTCTCATCTCTCTCTACAGTAGATCAAAAGTCACGCAGTATTAGAAACACACATATATCTGCAACTGCTATCTGCGGCGGCTCACATCCTAGATAACGCAGAGGTCAGTCTGCACAGCTTATCTTGAGTCTCCAACAATACTCTCCATACTCCGCGAAAACGCTCTAGTTCAAAACGCACGTTACACACATTGGACCAACACGTCTGCAAAGTGATACACGTTTGCTTTATAGTGTAATCCTACTTCATACGCAGGTAGCATGCCGTTTGTACTTGCTTCCTTTAAGGGTCTTCAATCGCTTGCAAAATGCAAGTACAAGTCGCAGTCCATTATTGTGTAGACAAAACGCAACATTTGAGAACCAAAACGCAACCTGCAAATTTTGTACTTTTGTACCTTTTTCCTTGAATTGTGGATCTGGTTTTGTTCTCTTTCATCAAAACGCAACCAAGAACAAGATAAACCCAGTTTTGTTTCTTCATTAAACTTGTCATGTAAGCACACAAAGTAAACAACAGATGTATAGCATAAACATCATCAACATATATCAATTTCGTGATTGATTCTTAGAAGGAGAAGAACAGTTGTACCACGAAACTAATTCTGTTAAAAAAATAGATTACAAACATGAACATACAACTTGAAAACCAGCAAACAAGCAGCCTGATAACCGAGATGAACAGTACATAATGAACAGTACGTGAACAATAACATGAACATTAGATGAACAGTACGTGAACAGTGCATGAACAGTAACAACAAACAAATGATACAATACACTCCTGCAGCTCTGATACCAATTGTAGAATATAAATGACATACAAGAACAAGGATTAAAACAGATCTGGAGGTTGGGTATAATGAAATAAATGTGTAGCCATATTATTAGAGAATTAAGGAAGAAAGATGGGAAGAGTGTGTATGCTAGAGAGAGAACATACACACTTACACTTTTACAAAAGTGAGCTTCACCCCTCCATGGAAGTATGGAGGGGGTATTTATAGTCCTAGTGCCACATAACTATCGTAAGTAGTCATTATTAGTCCCTATGTGACACGCTATAAATAAACTAATGTAATTCCGTGTTTGTCACCATATTTTAAGGCTAACAGAGGTAGCTTGAAAAGGGTTATGATCAGACCCTTCATCAGAGGTAGTTTGAGCCGGGAAATAATCATAGCTTGTGTCTGATTCAATAAATATGACCTCTGTAAATAAGATATGATTGTTAAACTTAGTTACAAAATCCGCATTGCTTCAATTCGGTTTACTTCCTAAGGTACATTATCCTTAAAGGGGTGTTTTGCCGAAATCAGCTAGTTTTCCTAAACTTAGTTTCCTAAAGGGGTGTTTGGATTAAATCAATTATTACCTAAACTTAGTTTCCCGAGGTACATTGGTTCAATTCAGCTTATTTCATAAGGTACATTAAACTTAAGCTTAAATTAATTGTTTTCTAAGCTTAGTTTACTAAGGTATAAACTTTGTTTCCCTATTACTATATATAGTAAATTAGCATCCCCAACAGTCTAATACCAATACTATATCGTCAAATGAACATTTACCTCTTTCCATTACCATTTTCTCTTTTCCCTTGTTAGTATGCATTATCTGTTTTTCCTTGTTAAGATGTTGTCCAGCTATCTCAATCCTCTTTTCAATAAGGTCCTAAATCTTCATTTGTGTTACCTTTCTTTTGTCATCTACACATAAAGCAAACACTCAATACATAAGTCACAACTAACAAAATAAGAAGAAGTGGCAAAATTGGTCAATGAAATAGCATCATAGACATGCAAGTCACTTCCATACTTGTACACTTACATTTCACACGCTTCTGTTTCTCCTACTCTTTTTTCAATAAATCATCGAGTATATCATCAGCTATAGCATCATGAACCTGCCAGTTACTCACATACTTGTGTAAAGCATAATCGATCATGTCATCCTTTACAACAAACCTAGTCAAGTCCATAGCTTTCCAGGAATCTGCCATTGATACGAAGTTTGATCTAGGGTTTGTTTGGGTTTTGGGAGTGAAGAGCCAGTTTTGGTAGTGAGAATTAACTGGAGTGTGTTTGAAAAGTTTTCTTAATGGAGTGAAGAGTAAAATTTATTGGGAAACACGGAGTCAACACTCGTTTAAATAGTAAAAGACTTAAATACATAGGGACGGTTCATGCAATTTTTTTGTAAACAATAAAGACTGATGATGCAATTTAGTATTTTGTACCCAAACTTAAATGATGGTATGCTGTTACGACGACGCTTCATTTTCTACATGCAATGATGACATCTCAACTTCTATGCACGACAATCGATAGTTTGATTTGATTATTAATAGGCTAATCACACTCATTTCGTCTCACATATACATCTAAACTGTTTACCTAAAATTTTAATCAATGTCCACTTTCATTCAATCGATAGACGGGTTTAAGAAAAAGGGGTAACTATCTAAAACATTGGCTTTCATAGTTTTTTTTGTAGGGAGTAAAATATTAGGATGTACTCGTTGATAATTAAGTAGACGCCTTCGTGAAATTCCTACTGCAAGTCTTGAATGGTTCTTGTTCTAATCCATGTATCACTTGTCATCGTAATCCGTATCTCTAAGCGGGTTTGTGTGGGGGTGTTTGGTCTATATAGATCTCATTATACATATATTTTATTTTTATTAAGTCATTTATTGATTCTTGTTTTTCGGACGTTTTAGTGTTATGTATCATGTTTGCTGTGTTGTTGTTAAAAAAATGTTGTTAAACTAGACAAATGTTGTGTTTGAATGTCGTCAACGAAAAAAAACATCGTCTAGTCCAACTTGTCGTGAAAGTGTTTTGTACCCGACTCAATCATCGTATCCTTACTTAATCATGATAAACATCTAACCCTTAAATAAACACTTATCACGAGGCTATTTTTCGAATGAAAGAAATTTAGCCTAACATTTAACTAAATTGTATCCACTTGGCCCATATGACACTATAACCAAATCATACGCCCCATTAAGAATGAAAATATAGCTCGGCCCAATCTGATGCTTTGGCCCAACTTCCATAAAATCATACCACCCGGTCCATTAGTATTATTAGGGATACAAAGTAATATCCAACTCTAATATTTCTCACAAGTTTACCCTAATCCTTTTCATAAAAAACGCAGTCACAAAATATTTTCTCCTCTCCCCAAAGAAAAATCATGCCACCATTTATCTTCATTACTGAAATCAGATCGGACATCCCAACCAACCTTTTATCACCTTATAAATCCTCACAAGATAGAACATATACATCTTCTGTTAAACGAATCACACCCTCAACGTGACGTTTCTTCTTTATAATCCACATGAATAAAGAAAGCTTCAAGATCTTTTTGTTAAGGTCTCGGGTAAGGTTCGTTTTGTGTTCGATTTAGTGTGTCAATTAACGAAAGAAACAAAAAGATAATAACAGATTTGTTATTAGTCTTGTTTGTTTTCGAATAGCAAAGTGGGTTTACCCAACATAGATCAATGATGAGGTGGGTTTCGTGTTATTGATCATTATAAGGTCTTGAACTTTATTTGTAAAACACGAAACACAATCTGAGATCCTAATTGATTTATTTTCGGTTTTGAGCCATGAAGATGATGGATAGGATTAGTTATGGAGATGGATTTGTTGGATTATTGTTTGTGACGAAGGGATATTAGGATTAGTTTGGTGGTTTTGATTATTGATATGAGTTTGTGACGATGGGTTAAGGCTTTTGATGTCGTTGGATTTGTATGTGATATGTGACGAAGTGATGTTAATGATGATGTTGTTATTTGTTGGTTCAAGTTGGTTCAGGTTTCGAGTCTGTCAAGTTTGTCTTTCTCTCTTTGTTCATTGCAGTTGAAACAAAACGTAATATAGAAATAGACAAAACGCAATGCTTGAACTTTGAGACAAAACGCAACAGAAACAAAACGCAAGCAGCATGACGTTTGTACTTGCTTGCTTTAAGGGTCTTCAATCGCTTGCAAAATGCAAGTACAAGTCGCAGTCCATTATTGTGTAGACAAAACGCAACATTTGAGAACCAAAACGCAACCTGCAAATTTTGTACTTTTGTACCTTTTTCCTTGAATTGTGGATCTGGTTTTGTTCTCTTTCATCAAAACGCAACCAAGAATAAGATAAACCCAGTTTTGTTTCTTCATTAAACTTGTCATGTAAGCACACAAAGTAAACAGCAGTTGTATAGCATAAACATCATCAACATATATCAATTTCGTGATTGATTCTTAGAAGGAGAAGAACACTTGTACCACGAAACTGATTATGTTAAAAAAATAGATTACAAACATGAACATACAACTTGAAAACCAACGAACAGGCAGCCTGATAACCGAGATGAACAGTACATAATGAACAGTGCGTAAACAGTACATGAACAGTAGATGAACATTGCGTGAACAGTGCATGAATAGTAACAACAAATAAATGATACAATACACTCCTGCAGCTCTGATACCAATTGTAGAATATAAATGACATACAAGAACAAGGATTAAAACAGATCTGGATGGATAGGTATAGAATGAAAATAAATGTTGTAGCCATAATTATTAAAGAATAAGGAAGAAAGATGGGAAGAGTGTGTATGCTAGAGAGAGAACATACACACTTACACTTTTACAAAAGTGAGCTTCACCCCTCCATGGAAGTATGGAGGGGGTATTTATAGTCCTAGTGTCACATAACTATCGTAAGTATTTTCCCCCCCCCCCAAAAAATTATTTAGTCCCGTTGTAACACGCTATAAATAAACTAATATAATTCCGTGTTTGTCACCATATTTTAAGGCTAACAGAGGTAGCTTGAAAAGGGTTATGATCAGACCCTTCATCAGAGGTAATTTGAGCCGGGAAATAATCATAGCTTGTGTCTGATTCAATAAATATGACCTCTGTAAATAAGATATGATTGTTAAACTTAGTTACAAAATCCACATTGCTTCAATTCGGTTTACTTCCTAAGGGTACATAATCCTAAAGGGTTGGCCGAAAATCAGC
Source organism: Tanacetum coccineum (assembly GCA_026074375.1). Classification (NCBI taxonomy): domain Eukaryota; kingdom Viridiplantae; phylum Streptophyta; class Magnoliopsida; order Asterales; family Asteraceae; genus Tanacetum; species Tanacetum coccineum. The sequence goes on from BQNB010055040.1 coordinate 27,182, forward strand.
TTGTTTTCCTAAATTTAGTTTCCTAAAGGGGTGTTTGGATTAAATCAATTATTACCTAAACTTAGTTTCCTAAGGTACATTGGTTCAATTCAGCTTATTTCATAAGGTACATTAAACTTAAGCTTAAATCAATTGTTTTCTAAGCTTAGTTTACTAAGGTATAAACTTTGTTTTCCTATTATTATATCTAGTAAATTAGCATCCCCAACAGTCTAATACCAATGCTATATCCTCAAATGAACATTTACCTCTTTCCATCACCATTTTCTATTTTCCCTTGTTAGTATGCATTATCTGTTTTTCCTTGTTAAGATGTTGTCCAGCTATCTCAATCCTCTTTTCAATAAGGTCCTAAATCTTCATTTGTGTTACCTTTCTTTTGTCATCTACACATAAAGCAAACACTCAATACATAAGTCACAACTAACAAAATAAGAAGAAGTGGCAAAATTGGTCAATGAAATAGCATCATAGACATGCAAGTCACTTCCATACTTGTACACTTACATTTCACACGCTTCTGTTTCTCCTACTCTTTTTTCAATAAATCATCGAGTATATCATCAGCTATAGCATCATGAACCTGCCAGTTACTCACATACTTGTGTAAAGCATAATCGATCATGTCATCCTTTACAACAAACCTAGTCAAGTCCATAGCTTTCCATGAAGCGCCATTGATAGAAGTTTTGATCTATGGTATATGTATTTGGGTATTTGGGAGAGAAGATCAGTTTGTGTGAGAATTAACTGTAGTGTGATTTGAAAAGTTTTCGTAATGAGGAGTGCAAGAGTATAATTAATTGGGAAAACACGGAGTCAACACACGATTAAATAATAATAAGACGTAAATACATAGGACGGCTCCATGCCATTTTTTTGTAACAAAAAAGACGATTATGCATTTAGTATTTTTGTACCCAAACATAAATGATGGGTATGCTGTTACGACGACGCTTCATTTTCTACATGCAATGATGACATCTCAGCTTCTATGCACGACAATTACGTAGCACCCCAAAGGACCCTTCCGCTGATATATATGAAAATAGGGGTGTTATACATCTAAATTGTTTACCTAAAATTTAATACAATGTCCACTTTCGAGGTTTTGGATGAACTTATGGAGATTACCGGTTCAACCGAGTTACATAAGCGTATGCGGTTTTGGTTTGTGCAAGAGATTGCCGAAGAAGAAGGCTTGCTAAAATTTCTTCGTGATCGTTGTGATGACTTGAGGAGGAAAAACGCCAGGCGCCGTGTGTTGATTCGTGAGATGGAGGCTTTGGGAGAACGTGGGGTGGCTGTTGATTCTTTGGAGTCTTTGAAACAAACTCACGATAGAGAAACCGCTAAGCTTGCCGCTTTGACAGATGCGATTGCTGAATCTCTGGCTGGTATCCATGAGAAGGAACGTCATGTGGCTAAAATAGATTTAAATGATTAGGTTTTCATAGGTAACGAGTAGTTAGTCACTTTTTGTTATGTTGATGATTGAATGTAATGACTTTTATATCTTATGGCTGTATATCTTATCTTTTGAAGATGTCACTTGTAAATCTAATCGGCCAAAAATTATGTTCAATCAACTCTTTTGATTTACGCATGTTGTTGTTGATTATGTCATTTCTCGTGTTAGTCATATACAGTAAATGATATAGATTTTAGGTATGTTTCGGTCGTATCAGCCAAAATTCCGGTCTGAATGGATTATGTCGGGAGGGAAGGAGAAAAGAAATCCGCCACAGGGACCAACCGCGAAATAGAAAAACGAAAAAATAACGGAACATTAAGAGTTAATGTATTAACAAAGTGGTCAGGGACCAACGACGCAACACGAAATTATAATGAAAAGACGATTCTGCCCTTCAACAGAAACACGACGTGGCAAGGATAACGACGGAGATAACCGTCGTTACCCAAAACGGAGAGCCAGAGACCAAACGGGTAACTATAGTGTCAAATAGGGACCCCATATGAGAGTCCCCGTTATCTAGGGACCAAACGGGCAAACGGAGTGGACTATGGGGACGAACAGTGTAATTTACCCTTTTTCTAATCTTTTTTGTCATTTAGTCTCCATGCATATTTTTGTTTTGTTGCAAGTGGGTTCGGTTCACCTAGATCTTGTTAATATTTTAGTTTCTATACAGTTATGTAGATAAAGTTAACTACTTAACTTTATCGACAAAAGGAAAAGTAACATTTTGTGGAAAATCGTGGCAGTTTTAGTTCTCAATGAATAATTATCGATGTTAGGAAATTTGGACCTAGATTTGCAAGACGCTAGTTATGATTGGCTGATCAAAAATATTTATTGATTTGTGATTCAAGATTTGTATATTTAAGAGTAAAGTGCAAAAATCATCCTCGTGGTTTTTTAAAAAATTGTCTCACGTCCATCGTTAAAAATTTGCCCAAAACACATCCCTCCGTCAAGAGGCACGATACATCTCACCGTCAGTGTTTTGAGGCACAGTACATCCCTTGGACTAACGGTGCAATTTTTTTTCTCCATTAAGTACTAATGAAGGTCTTAAAGGAGGGTATTGTTGTCTTTTTTTCGTACAGGGATGTATGATGAACCTTTGTTTTAACTTCTTTTTTCAATTTAAAAAAAAAATTTACATTATTATTCGTAAAAAAATTTAAACTTTAAAAAAAAATTTAAAAAAAAAATTCGCACTTCCCTCAAATCTAAATTTTTTTTAAAAATATTGAATTTTAAAAAAATATAATTTTTTTAAAAATTTATAAAATTTTAAAATTTTTATAAAGGGCGAAATTTTTTGTAAGAAATTTAAAAAAAATGCCAAATTTTAGAAAAAATTTTCGTCCTTTATAAAAATTTTAAAATTTTATAAATTTAAAAAAAATATATATTTTTAAAAATTTATATTTTTTTAAAATTTAATATTTAAAAAAAAATTAAGATTTGAGGGAAGTGCGAATTTTTTTTTAATTTCTTAAAAATAAATAATTTTTTTTACGAATAATAATGTAATTTTTTTTAAAATTAAAAAAAATTAAAACAAATGTTCACCATACATCCATGTACGAAAAAAAGACAACAATACACTCCTTTAAGACCTTCGTTAGTATTTAACGGGAAAAAAATTGCTCCGTTAGTCCAAGGGACGTACCGTGCCTCAAAACACTGACAGCGAGATGTATCGTGCCTCAAAACATTGACGGATGAATGTGTTTTGGACAAATTTTTAACGAGAGACGTTAGACAGTTTTTTGAGAAACCACATGAATGATTTTTGCACTTCCCTCTATATTTAATCTAAGATTCATATAACTAGTTGAAACTTTGTGGGTGAAGGCTGATTACAAAGCTGCAGCTAAAACATGTTAAAAGCTTAATCGGTTATTGAGTAAGCTCAATGTACTTCCTTTTCCTTGATAATCTTTAGACATTGTTATTTGAAACATCTTAACATTAAAAATAATTACGTAAAAAAAGATTTACATAGTGGTGGAAGGCAAGCGGGCAACAAGCCGCTAGTCCTTTTTGGATTGCAAAGCCAATACGTTTAAAAACCCACATCCGTAGATCTAGATGTCATAACATTGATGTGCATAACCCGTTGAACTCGGCTCAGTAGCTCCACCGCCCCGGCTAAAAAAAAGCTTTCTTTTTCTCTTTCAAGTTAAGTTTTATACCACTTTTATATAGAAACACTAGCCTTCAAGGCCCGCCCGATGGGCGGCTAGCTTTAAAACTTATTATGAAAATTAAAAAATATAATACATCTATATCGGTAACCGTATCAATATCTACATCTATATCGGTCAACGTTACAAATCTTTATGCTAAATGGATAAAAAATACGATGTATAACTTAATGATCTTGAAATAAAATACTACGTATAATTAATAGTTTCTCCTCTATATAAACATTACAATTTTACTCTGCTTTTACTCGTCTTACGGTTGACGTGTTCCAATTCACAACACCATTAATCACACACAACAAACATCCAACACATAATAACTTCAGTTTGTAACCAGGTTACAACAAACATTACTCACTTCGACTATAAACAACTCAAATTCGTATTAGCTTCTCTAACTACGAAAATATATATCAACACAATTAACAAATAATTCATAATGATATAATGTTATTCACACACTAATCTTTAGAGGGAACTTGAACTAATTATTTTATTATCATATCTAAAAGCCCAAGTAAAAATCATAGTTCATATGCAAAATTAATTTTGCGTTGTCTAATGAATGATCAAGTCAGAAAGCAAGAAAAATACATGTGCTTGGCACATGGGCATCAATGAGTGATTATTAAAAATATATTTATAGGTTTTTTTTAAAGGCAAAACAATTAACTATTTAAATATACAAGTAAAAGGTACAAAACGACGACAATACCTATAAATATAGAAGCAGGTGTGAAGATCTTGCTTCTATATTTATAGTTATTTAACAATACATGTTTACAATACTAACACAAATACATACCTATACCTTATTTTATACTTCGACTAACTAAGGGTCATGTATAAAAAGATCTAAAATTCAGTCATAGTCTATAGTTGGTATGTGAAAGGAACTGTCCAAAAAGGATAACAGATTTTTTTCGACCCAATAGAAAAAGAAAAGGCCGAAGGCTTGTGAATTTGAAGACTACTTCCCCACTCGAAAGTGTTAACCCGCTGTGATCTATATGTACAAAACATTTATACGATCAGATAAAAATTATATATCTACTTGTACTAAAGATCAGAGATCGTTACCTGTTGTGATCCCATATACCAACTTGCACAGCACCTGTTGCAAAGAGGCCACCTTCCCACTGATGGTCTACAACCATAAAATAATTAAAAATATGAAACTAAGACGCTTTACGTAACCAATAAAAATAAAAATATAATATGAAAAGTTATAAATTATCCTCGTAATAATTGTATAACACTTGCTTGACTACAAATTTTACTTGTTTGATGTCTTTTTTTTGGTAAAGGGTTTCCCCGGTAAATGTTCTTGTTTGATGTCCGTTTACGTTGAATGTTGATTTTTAGTTTATGCGATTTAACTAAATGATGAAAATTAAAAGCAAACGCGTAAAACCCTAAAAATAAATAATGGCAATAGTTGAGTCGTAAAATGACCTGAAATAACGGACTGTTACAATCAACAACAAAACACAAACCCCAAATACATATAACCATTCCATTGTTCTTTGTCCCTGTATCAAATACTACCAAAAGACAACAAAAAGGCAGCGCACACAAGTTACCAAAACCTGCTTATTTTTTGAACTCTTTTAAACTCAATGTTTGCATACATTTTAACCAATACGAATGAAGCTGTGACAAATCTGTAAATGTTTTTCTCACAATGTTAACTTTTGCAACTCTATTTATTTTTGTCGACCAACTATAGAATATTAAAGAAGGAAAAGGCCAAAATCTCAAATAGGTTGATTTCGTTGGTTGTACGTGTATCTAATATGTTGATCTAAAATAAATAGATTGTTCAAGCAAGCTGCAAGTCAACAAAAATTCATATACGTAAAATTAAATGAGGTGAAAAAGTTGTTGCGTTGGGGTTGGGACGTTGGTTAAAAGGGGTGAAAAAGCTGAATACAACGTTATAAATCATGTTATTGAAAAAGTTGTAGTTGTCTCGGACAATAGAATCACAATGTATGTATAAGTATAACAATGATTAAGTTATATAGGAAACATATATATGAATAATGCATATACAGACTACATTGATATGAATAAAGTCATAATGCGCTTGGTTTATCGTAAATAAAAAATATTATAGTATCAAACTCAACAATTTACAATAAAGACCAGACCACGTAGAGAAAATACTGCCATTTTCTGAAAATTAGATGTAGGAATCAGATCCGCAAGTTCTCTCTGGTCTCTCGTGACAGATTGTGACAGAATGCAAGTGGCAAAAGTGTCAAAGTGAGCAGATTGAGTAATACGTAAAAATCCATACAATTTATGACAAGTACTATTTTCTCATTGGTCAAATTTGAACGGGTCAGGTCGATCCGCAAAAAACAATTTTGTCCATTTTCTAATATACATCAAAAATGCGTTGATTATGATTTAAAGCTATAGTTCAGTAGGAATAAAGGTTCAGGTAACTTGTAGCCAGCCTACCCCGCCCAACCATACCCTACAATTGTCAGTCTACTGAAATTATCTACAAAGGACTCACAACTGATATCATGCCCTACAATTTTCTAACAGGTATGTTTATATATTTTTTCCCGAATTGAGATTAGAGGCGTAAACATGGGTAGGTCAGACATGATTATGTAAATGAGAGGTACATAACCCAACCACTCCTTGTATGGGCTCAAACATAAATCCAGGTATATGATCCCCTTTTTCTCCGAAGTCGGCGTAAGTTTATTGCTAAAATAAAAAAATACGTACCTTTTTTATAGACTCAATAATCTCACCACTGAATCACTAAGCGATCGATGCCAGTACTATAAAGTTCTGGTTATAATGGAAATAACGCTCCTGCACAAAAAGGAAACTATTATACGTGGTGTGTGTTAAACTGCCAATACATATTCAGAATTAAAAAAAATAGTTTCTAACAGTCTTCATCCTTTAGTATAACTACCAATAACCAATAATCGAAAACCACTAAATTTGGATTTTAAACACTTATACAGAAAATAAAGAATATATAAACATGCGTTTAACTGAACATACTTTTAGTTCCACTAAATATAACTTTTCTTGAAGCTTCATTTCTTTTAAGGAATGTCTACATGGTCTGTTATACATTTCTTTTAGGGAATGTCCAAAGCTCAACCCAGTCGGTTTATGCCCATTTCGACCCACTAAAAATGACATGTTGCAGTCCAAACCTACTTTGACCACACTATCAACTTGGCACTGTGACCTAATATAATGGTTATGTAAATGAGCGATACATAACCCAACCTTTCCTTGTATGGGCTTAAACAGAAATCCAGCTATATGATCTCCTTTCTCTGCATAAAATTAGAAGGAAAATGACGGATTATATAATGATTACTTAGACAAATATACGATGCATATGTTTTTCTGTTTGATCATAAAGAACTACAACTTATAAGCCTTTAAAAAGTTTCTTTAGAGCATCTTCATCTTTGAACTCGCCTTTAAGCTGACCAGGAAGCAATGGCCAAAGCAACTCATCAAAATAGCATAACGTGATAAGAACCAAATTCGATTAAGAGATATAAAGAACAATAACGATAAATAAAGATAGGTGATCAACTTTCGAGAGGCCGATCTCTCTCCTAATTATGATATTAAATCACTAAACCATTCATATTATTCTCCATGATAAGATTACAACCCTAATCATCTATATAATAACCCTATTCTTGTAAAACAAGGCACCTCCTAATCTTATCTAAAAATAAACCATATCTAGTTAATAATTAAAATACTAAATAATACTTATCTAGTAATGTTAGCCTCACTTTTAGTGAAGCTGGCGTCTTACACGTGAATTAGACTGGTTTTGGACACTGCGTGTCACGCAGGGGTCTTTTATGTTAACTAGGAATAGTTAGCTTTTTCTTTTAGTATAAATACCCCCCATAGCTCTTCATGAGGTGGTGGATGTTCATTTGTTCTTTTTCCATTTTCCTTTCAATCTAATCTTTCATCTTTTGGTGTTCATCCCCTCTCTCTACTTTCGCTCCCTAAAACTACACAATGATTTATCTAGTTTATTTCGATCAACCAAGACCTCCCGAAAAGGTGTTTTTTATCCCGAAAAGTAATTATAAAGATACTAGGGTAAATTACATTGTTGGTCCCCAAAGTCCACCCCGTTTGCCCGTTTGGTCCCTAGATAACGGGGACTCTCATACGGGGTCCCTTTTTGACACTGTAGTTACCCGTTTGGTCCCTGGCACTCCGTTATGGGTAACGACGGTTATCTCCGTCGTTATCCTTGCCACGTCGTGTTTCTATTGAAGGGCAGAATCGTCTTTTCACTATTATTCTTGGTTGCACGTTTGGTCCCTCACCCTTATTTTACTACAGTAAAGTTTACTGTTCCAATTTTATGTCGTTTTGCGCTCGCGCGTTTGGTCCCTCTCGTCTATTTTTTTCCCTCCCGTTTCCCTATATATATTCCCGCCTATTCTTATTCCGTTAGAAACCCAACTTGTCATAAAATCCGATTGCCACCCTATAAATAACTAGTTTCAATCCTACTATTTTTTCTGAAAAAAATGAACTGTATCGAGGAGATTGCAAAGGATGCAAAGGTTATTGAAATTGATAATCAATTGCTAGTCTTAATCAAAAGACAAGTGGAGACTGAGTTGATGCTTGAGGAGAAGTTTAGAGATCTATGTGAGGAGGTATCTAACTTTGTTAAAGAAATTGAAGACGTGGTAAAGGAGGTTGAGCGGTTAAGTTGTAAAGATGTGGCGAAGGAAACTGTTTGTTTGCTCAGACGTGCACAAAAGCGTGAGTTGTATATGATGACGCGTCTTCAGATGATGGCGGATGAATCCCATCTTAGTGTTCGTGAGAAGCATACCTTTGTTAGTAAGATGAATTTAGGGAGACTAGATTAGTTTTTGGTTGGTATTTGGTTTCCGGTGGTTTACTTGTATATTCGTTGTTTGAGTATGTGATTTAGTGAATATGTTTGTTACCATATTATAAGATTTTCAAATGATTTGTATTGTTTGTTATGCTGTTGATTAAGTAGTAGTCAAAGTAGTATTCTTTTTTAAACTACCCAAGTTGATCAAATGGAAGGAAGGATAATCAAATATCCCCTGTTGGTTCCTAATCCTGATTGATTTGTAAAAGTCAAACTTATCCAAACATCAACATACAATAGTACTCAATGCTGATTACAACACAAACCTATGCAATGCTGTAAAAGTTATTACTGTACGGTCAATAACATAAGAAAGAACAACAGAAAACATGATATGATTACAACATCATCCATTTAAAGTTTCTTCATGGTTTTAACAAATTCTCTTTTTTCAAAGATACGCATCTGGGTTTTATTGATGTGCAGCATTAATTGTTGGCGCATCTCCATCTCTTGATGTTCAATTTCCCTGTAAAAAGTAACAGCTTTCCATGCACGCATACCCTTTTTAACCTTTAACTTGTCAATAATTCCCCGTCTTTTTTTCAAACTTTTGTCAATGTCTTTCACAACATCCAACAGTTTTTGTGCTATTTGATTGTCGTTCGCAACCTCCCTTTCCATTTGCACAACCCACATAAGAGCATAATTTTTGGATTTTGCGGCTTGTTCTAGTTCTTGTAGATGACCACCTGTTTTTGAACGTTCAAGATCAGTTTTTGAAGTTTCTATGCGTTTGCGCTTCATGTTTGTTTTGGAAGATCAACCTTGTGATCTAGTGTGTTAATTTATATACGGGTTTGTGTTAATGGTTATGATGTTTCTTAACCCTTAACGGACATGACGTTTCATTATCACCAGTAAATATGAAGAGTTACGATGTATCGTTCGTCCCTAAACTTATTTATATTATTGCCTACTTGGTCCATGGACTTACTATTCCCTACCGTATTGTTTCCCGCAACTTCTACAAATTTAATGCGATGTATCGAGCCGTGTGAGAAACAGCCAGATGCATTGCAACTCATTATTACAGTATACGTATTGCCTTTGGACAGTCAATTGCATTAAATTATTAGTTGATATTTAAGGGGTGATACTCCCAATCGTTTCAAACCCAGAAACATTTTCAACTCAAAACACATTCAAAAAAAATCCCAATAAACAAAAAATGGCATACTTCCCACGACTAGATGAACTTGCGGTAGCTGCTAATTCTAGGGGTTTGTTTGAAGGGATGTTGGTGTACTGTGATCGGGAGAATGCGAGAGATCTTGAGTTTGCAAACGGTCTCGACAACTTATGGGTTGAGTTGCTTGAGCGTACAAACGAAAGGCAACTGTTTATAACTGAACTGGAGGGTTTGTGTCCATCAGCCAAGAGGTACAAGATTCTGGAGTGTCTTAACGAGGATCAAAAACAAGATCTTATTCACTTGCTGGAGATTAGAAAAGTGATTTTAAGAAAATATCGGCAGGTATCAAGAAAGATTGCTTTGATTGAGAAAATCAAATCTTTGTAGGAGTCTTGTTTGTGTCGATCTTTTACTATTGTTGTATTAGATTTTGGGGCATGTCCAAAATGTTATTGAAAGAACCATCTTCTTAATATATCATGGTTGGTTAATTTTATGCTTTTATTTGATTGTATTGCTGCTAGAATACTTTTTGATGTTAAGATTACTATGTGGGTTAATTTCAACTAGGGAGAACACACGTGGAAAAAAAGAGAGTAAAAGTTGCACCGTTGGTCTCTAAGGTTAGCATTCGACACGTGGACCCTAAAGAGTTTGTGTTGCACCGTTGGTCCCTAAGGCTAGTATGTCTATATTATCCTTTCCCGCCTTCCGCATGTCTTCTAAAGGAAGATGGTTTTAAGGTACTATGCGTGTCATGATAGTGCTAATTAATGAAAGTTATATAGATCCTAGTGGATGTCAACCACCGAGCCGTCGTAACTTAGATATCTAATTATTAGATTCCCTGTTTTACCACTAATAACTTATTTTGCTATTTAAGTGTTCTTACCCAACTTCAATTTCAAACCAAATTTTCAAACCAAACGCTCCTCGGCTAACAACAATAAAAAACAATGGCCAACTTCCCATGTCTACAGGAACTTGCAGCTGCGGGAAACTCGAACAATTTGACTGACACAATGTCAGTCTATATTCAGATGGAGATCAACGCAGATCTCCAATTTGCAGTTGGATTAAGCCAACTGTGGGATGTGTTGTACAATCGGGTTAATGAAATAAAAATGTTGTCATCCGAGCTGAATCTGTTTGGAGGTCCATTAGCAGTCCAATGTGCCGAGTTTCTCAAGCAGTTGTCCAAAAGTGAAGTGCTTAGGATGTTGGAGCTAAGGAAGACGATAGCGGAAGTGCACATCCAAGTGCATAAAAAGCTTACCGTTCTTATGTTCTGTTGATCAGTTTCTGGTTATTTGGGTTATCTTTTTTTGTATTTTGTTTTTATGTCATTTTGGGATTGAATGGATGATGATTAGGTTGGGCAACTGTCTTTTAGGTAGATGGTGATGATGGTTGAGTTTGGGTCATGCCCCAAATTCTGTTTTGGTAGTGTACAATAACTGTACAAAGTTTATGCGTTAGTGAATATATGTTAGCGTTAATGTATCTTGTTTGTGTTTTGATATCACAATGTTGTTGACACTTGTTTGGGTGTCTCGTCGATTCATTCCCCCAAATACATAAAATATCCTGTTTGACCATTCGAAGTTAAAGTTCTTGAATATGCGTTATCACAATGCATAAGATTGTCAAAAATCGCCTAACTTATAGGCTTTTCATAACCATCCGAAAGTTACAACTTAACTATTACATCATAAAACTTAGGGTAATATCAACTACTAAATACAAATAACACCAATGGGTCTTTATCAGGCTTTCTTTGAATTTTGATCCTTGACCGTCTCTTCTTTCGTGACTCTAATCCTCTTGCTTGGTCTACTTTTTCCAACATGTTCATCATCCAAACATTCATCAGTCACTTCTTTATCAGATGATAGTGCTTCAGCTTGATCATTAGCCATTTCAATGACCTCTTCATCAACCCCTTCATAACGTTGTTTTTGGAAACCACAAGCTGAATTGTTTGGTCTAACCCAACAAACAAGTCTTCAGTTTCATGTAAAGGATCATCTTGCCAATCAACTTCAGTACCTGGTGAATCCTAATCCTAACCAAAATGCTCACATGACTTTCCACTTATACTAGCATCATCATCCGTGTCATACATTAAACCATAAAAGTCATCTGGACTCTCATTTTCCTGGCTTAGATTCTCTAAGACGTTATCCAGTGTCGAACTAAACTCTTCAAAAGCCTTTTCTTCAGTATCTTCTTCCTAGCAAAGCTTCTCTCTCAGTTTCTTACTGCTAGACTCTAACTTCACGTTAACTTCTCCCACTACCTTGATTTCATCATCACGAACAACCTTTCATTTAAACTTTTCAAG
>BQNB010055041.1:0-39282 GCA_026074375.1 Tanacetum coccineum
TAGAGGCATTAAGTGAACGAGACGTGGAGAGTGATATATATGGATCATGAACGTTTCCAACACACTTTCAATCAGAAGGGTTGAACATGAGGCATAGTTGATGGATGAAGTTATTTAGTGAGTATGGTTTTGAGGCCAAGTACCATCTGGGAAAGGCAAATGTAGTTGTTGAATCGTGGAGTAGGAGAAAGAGTGAAGCCAAGAATGAGTTCTGGATTGACGTATGACGATCCAAGCTAAGATCGAGAAAAGGATGTTGGTGGTGTAAAATAAGATGTCCGTTAGCCTTAATTTTATATAAGTCGAACAAGAATGTTATCGGTCTTATTAGTCGTAATTAGTCTTGTTAAGTAATAGGCTAGTCGGGTTCAACGGGCTTGGATTGTAATCTAATATTGTCCGTATTTCGGGCTCAAAGCCCAAGTTTAGCCAAGCCCGGCCCAAGTAGAAAAGCCCATTCGCCTACTACTTGGCATTGGGTATAAATAGAACCCTCTCCACACATGGAGAGGGGGTTGGTTACCATTTGCATAGTTTGTGTGTGTGTGTAATCTTCCATCTCTAGTTTTCTCTCTAATAAATCTTCCAACTTTTCTCTTATCTCTTTTCTAGTTTTTGCTTATTGGTATAGCTTATGTTGTGAAATGGATTAAGCTTTTGGGATAACATTTGGTATCACTCGCCTCGGGTGGGTTTAGTGGTCTAGTTGTGGTGATTTAAAGTTTATTGATTCGATTTTTTTAGGATTATTCTCACATGTTATTTTAACATATTACGTTTCATTATTTTTTTTAACATATTACGTGTTATTTTAGTGTTATTTTAACATATTACGTGTTTTTTTTGGATTATTCCTATTGTTTCATGTTTTTTTTTGAGTTCCACGTTTCTTTCCTATTGTTTCATTACTGTTTCACGTTTCTTTAACATTTTTTTAAGTTCCATTTTTTGAGGTTAAACGATAGTGTAACCTGTGCAAAGCCCTAGTCGATCTAGGTGCTAGCATCAACTTGATGCCACTCTCAGTGTGGAAAAAGTTAGGATTACCCGAGCTTATTTCCACCCAAATGACTCTTGAACTTGCTAACCGTGATATTTGCACTCCGGTCGGAATTGCAAGAGATGTCTTTGTTCCGGTTGGAAAGTTCACATTTCCCGCTGATTTTGTCATTGTTGATTATGAAAGCGATCCTCGTGTCCCCCTCATCTTGGGAAGACCTTTCTTACGGACCGCTCGTGCTTTGATTGACGTTCATGGAGAAGAAATGATCTCCGTGACTGTAATGAAGTCTAATCTTAAAATATGAGACATGGCATTCTAAAGCTATTCAAACGAACCTCTTCAAAGAATCAAATCAACGAGGTTGATGTCTCAATGTTCTCATGAGGAATATCGTGAAGATTTGTTTGCAACAAATCATCCAAGTGGCAATCCCACTTCTTCTCTCACTTCTCATACCGACTTAACTTCACCGGAAGTTAATGATGATATCTTTGATCCGGAGGAAGACATTATTGAGAACTTGCTAAATCTTGATAAAACCAAAGATCTCCCTCCATATCATGATAATCAATTGAGTGGCAATCCCACTCCGATTTCGGAACCCGTGACCAAGTCTTCTTCTTCTTCCCCCACACTTACTTCCATCGAAGAAAGTGAATTAATTTGGGAAGAATTTGAAGCTTATCTCGTAAGTGATTCATTTCCACTGGAAATAGTAATCCTTCATCTCCTCTCCCTCCTTTTCATAATTCTTTAAGTGGCAGTACCACTTCTTCTTCACCTAGTCTCCCGATTTCTGAGACTAGCGACTATTTTCTTGAGGAGTTCGCCGATGAACTCGCTCACATCACATTTCCTAACTAATTGATTGACCGAGACTTAAATACATAATGAACGAACTTCATGTTCGACTCAATATTTTGAGGCTAACATTAAAGAAGTGAAATGTTTGCTTACTCAATCTCCATTAGCAAACTATTCTCTCGATAACGATCTTATTAATACCATTCTCGAGATGTTCACCGATGAACATGCTCTCGATTATTCATCTCCGCCATTATATGATGATGTTGATGATGATCTTGATTACTCATCCCCACCATTATGAGATGATTATGATGATAATCTTTTTGATCTTGAGACCGTTAATAGTGATACTTATGATGATCCATTCCTGGATCAAGTGATTTCCTTCCTTTTCCCAAGTGTGACTCAGTTTTCTATGAGGATTTTTCCAAGGTTGATGCTTTGCCTTCGACCAACAACAAGGACAAGTTATTTAATCCTGGTATACTTATTCATGAGAACCTCTTTGAAGTCACCAACTTTGCAACACCGGATAAGAATGTAAAGAAGGCCACTAATGCTTCTTTAATTCTTAAGGATTTTAATCCTCCTCTTTATGAACTTCCTTTCTACAAAGAAGTTCTCGGGCTAGGAGCTTTACTCTCGTTTTCATCCAAAAATGAGAAAAAAGTTTTCAACCCCGGGATTCTCACTTCTAAAAGAGTTCATACCTCTCTTCTCCTGGAACTATCTCATCGGAGCACTAAAGCATTCAAAGTCACCAAAATTTTTGAAAGCCCGATGGAGATTTTTCCTTGCTCTTACCAAGAGGACATCCGAGTCTTGGATGTTCCGTGTCTCCACTTTTATCCCCCTTGACAAACTCTAGTATAAGGGGATTAGGTCAAGCTAAGTGACCTAAAACAAGCGCTTCGTGTGAGGCAACTCATGTTTATCCTAGTATTATCATCGTGTAGTAATGAATAAGTGTTTTTTGTTGTGAGAGGCTCGCCTTTTCCATTTTCCGTGTTTCATGTTTTGTGTTGTATGTCCAGGATTGCCCGAATTTTGAAGTCTCTCATGCTCACGGTTTTTGTCCTTCGTTCACTCGAGCTTCACATCCTCAGCTTCATTATGGGAATCCAATATCCAAATCTTATCGACTAACGTTTATCTTTGAGCATACTTAATAAACGGCTTTAGATATACGTAGAAACCCTTCTTAAAACATTGAGGACAATGTTTAGTTCTAGTATGGGGGATCTATTGATTTGATTATGCATGCAGCCGTTGTTTTCACGTAATCCCGTTTTTACCACCAAAATGCCAAAAAAATGAAAAATTTTAAAAATTTTCAAAAATAAAATAAGTGTTTTGTCATAATTTTGACTTTCCTGACTGGGCTTAGAATAATATAATTTGACTCGATTCGTGGTGTGAAGCTCTAGCTTGTTCCTTAACTTTTAGACTAAGCATTTGCGGATCTTTGCGAAGAACGAGAAATGATACAGTTAAATATGAGTTAGATGCTAAACAAGGATTAGTTGGAAATCTTAAGCGATCTAAGTATAAGTTTGTGGCTTTTTCTCTCCCAAAGCTCTAACGGTCTAATAATTCGTGCTCTACTTCGAAAATTAAACTTAAATCAACAATTTTAAAACTATAGTCGGATATTATTAATTTTTAGTTTCAAATTTATTCTTAAATTTCTAAAATAAAAATTTCTCTATATCAGGGGTATTATATGTTGAAAAAAAATGATGGTATAGATAATATATACTTGTGGGGCTAATAAAAGTTTACTTTGCATTCTTGTCGGCGTACATTACCGATGTTGCAGTCTTCTAAATAAGGCCACATAGTATTTATCCGAGACTGTTAAAAGGTTTACCATGCAATCTTGCGGCTCACAACGTGTGCAGCCTTCTAAAAGTCGTTGTTTTCTTAGTTTAATAGATGTGTAAATTATATTAAGTGTAGTAAACGTGAATTTATAAATATAGGGAAATTTCTCTTTTTCTTAAATTTAAAATATGCTTTTTGAATGAGGACTATTTTCGTTTTTATGTTGTGTGATTTTATGTATAAAAGGGAACTAAGAGTTTTTGAACCGAAGGTTCGTGAGTCCCGATTACTAGGTCTTTGTGGGGTGTCAAAAGCTGGTCACTTAGCCACAAGGTTGGGATCGTTGCCGAGACGAAGTCGCTACATAGCGATGATCTCGCCTTCAAACGAATTATGCTGGGGGTGAACGTGAAGCATAGAAATTTTGCAAAACGTTGATCCATGGTTGAAATTCAAAATGGCACATTCACCTAAGATATAATAATTGTCGGGAGTGAAAAGTTTCACAAGTTACAAATATGAGTAGTGTTAGCATCTTTACTTGTATTTAACGGTGATTTCGTTTTTAAGCTTGGTTTGGGACGAGTGAAAAGTCGGGGACGATGAATTTATCCTTCTTGGGCATTTTAGGATTGAAATGTTTTCTTGTTCTATGATCCCTAAAAGTTATAAAATAACGAAAGTCAAACATGTTAGTTAGTTGCTTAAAAAGAAAAGTACAAAAAAATGAGAAAAAGGAAAAATACAAAAATATGTGTGTGAATAAGTGTAAATATTTAAAAATGGTCAAAACGGGGCTTTTCTAAACTATTGATTCTTTAATTCCCCTCGATGAACACTTAGCTACTTTTCGAGGTAATTAGTCAAGGGGGATTGAGATTCTTGGTTTTCTAAGTGCTTACTTGTAGCATTGCGTGAGGACACGGCAATAGTTTAGTATGGGGGATTTTGGTATGTGTTTAATTACACATACCCTTTGCCTATAAAAACGGACTTAAAAGACCAAAAACATACCAAAAATACATTGTATTTGTGTGTTTTGCATTTATATTGTGCAGGAAACGAATATCAACAAAAAGGACAAAAACGAAGCCAAAACGGAAGAAATACTTAATGGGCCCACCCGTACCCATCAAATGGGCTGGGCAGCCCATTAAGCTATTATATACATAATACTAAAAGGCTTTGAAAAATAAAATAAGCCCAAAACCCTTTTTTTAAGTATACCAAGCCCAAACCAATTCAACCAAAGGCCCAAAGAACCATTTAACGAGCGTTAGCCCCTTAACCCTTTGCCGTTAGTCCTTTAGGGACTATGGTTTAATTGTAAGTCGTAAACACCACAATAAACCTTAAGGCCAAACTGCCAAATCCATAAAGTTATTTACACACAAAGGATCCATCCATGCAATCAACAATAAGAGTTATAGGGCCAAATGTGCAATTCCCGTCAAACCTTTACCCTGCTACTCAAAACAAACGCACAGTAAATTAAACCCTTCCCGCCAATTTATTATTCACCTTTCCATGTACACTCGATTTATTGCACCAACAGACAATACTCTCTCTCCCAACTATACCCCACACCCATAAACAACTAATGCCACCTTGGCAATCCGTGTCCATCCTCATTCGTTATGATAGTTAACAAGAAAATCAGTGGTTGTGATCAATGTTCTTGGGACCAAGCAAAATAGAAGGCTTAGATGACTTTTTGAAGCTTTCCCTCACACAGAAAACAAAGTTTCTCTGCCTTCTCACTGAAGTTGGCACAGTGAAGACAAAGACTTTTTAAGATTTTAAGCATAAATAGAAGCCATTGTAAGCCCTAAGGGGCATCGAGTTTACTTTTCAGCTTATTTTTAAGTTTAATTTAGCTTATTGTACTTTTTTTAACCTTGTACTGTTTTCAAGTTTAATAAAAATTGAGTTTTTATGTTAAAATCTTGTTTTTAAGTTAATGCCATTTATGTCTTAAAACGTTTGATAAGCTACCATAAGCTCTTGTTTACTTGTACTTAAGCTGTTTGACTTAGACTATATAAACTTTTCCATAGTTTATAGGGTCTAAGCCCTTTTTACCAAAAATCACTCAAAAAGCTCATTTGGAAGATAAGCCAGAAAAGGAAGGGCTTATAGGGGTATTACTAGCTTGTTTTTAAACAAGCCAGAACTTGTTGATAAGCTCTAAGAGCCATTTGTGCCCTTGTTTAGAGCAAAGGGTTTTGTAAGTTCTCAATTTCTCACTTTTTAGCTTAAACTGCCAACTGCTTATTTGCTTATCATACTGCTTATTTCCTGCTTTTCCATGCTTATTATATCTTATGAATATGGCATGATCATGTTTTGATGCTTGTGTAGTTTAAATCCAACTTGTGCAAGTTTTAGCCTAAATCTGTCTTTAATAGCTAAGTTCTTAGCACAATCTTATAGCTTATAATTCTAGCTTATTTATGTGTTTAAAGGTACCCATTAGGTTCATATTAAGCTAAAAAAGATCCGGTATTAAAGGTTGGTGTGTTAAAAATCAGTTTTACAAGTTAAAAATGTTATTTTCTAACTTAAAGGGGTGTTTGGGTCAGTAGGTGAAATGGGTCAATTTGGTTGAAAAAAACTTTTTGGGTCACCAAGCCTTCTTTAACAAGCCTTTTCAAGTTAAGAAAATTTGTTCAAAAGATTTTAAAGTGAAAAAATCAAGTTTTAAGGAGTCTTGCATATGCTCCTTGAATCTGTGTTTTTAAAATCCTTTCAAACTGTTCCTTTTGATTGTTTGCTCTAAAAGTTGTTTTAAGGCTTTGCTTGTACTCTATTTTATGGTTAAATGCAGTAGGTAAAAGTAGGTTAAGTGTGTTTTAGTCTTGTGGTTTTTATACTCAAACCTGTCAAGACTTGTTTAGTTTTAAATCTCCATTTTTTTATTCTCAAATTTAGTTAAGCTAAAGTAGGAATTAGGACTTGAATTTGTTTGCACAAGTAGTTTTAGTTATAGGCTTAATCTGTTTTAACTTTTTAAGGATTTTGAAACTCACTTACTAGCTTAATTTGAGGTTGCATAAAGCCAAGTTGTCTTTTTAAGAAAACTAAAAAAGAGTGCAATCTGTGTGAACAGGCTTTTTCAATTGGCTTTTCTGGCTTGTCCTGAATTTCAAAATGCTTTTTGAAAATTGATTATTGTAGCTTATAGGACAAGCTCTTCAGTGGTATAAGCCACTTGGTCATAAGGATCCATCTCCTTGCTTAAATATAAGCTAGAAAGTACCTCCCACCCTAGGCTGTTTTGTTAACAGTTTTAAGCCAAAAGCTCATTTGCTTATCTGAGCTTATGGCTTGTTAGGATTGCTTAACCTAGGTTTCTAGTTGCTCATTAGGTATAAGTGTAGTCTGTAGTTTGCTTATTTGCCTTTTTTTCTTTTAGCTTATTAAGTATTTAAATTCCAACAATTTTAGCAAAAAATGATTCTTAGTCAAAAAACCAAGGCTGCCACTTTTTCTTTTGCTAATTTCTAGCTTATTTTTGAGATTTTTAAAAAAAGTTGCTTTTTTAAAGTTTGTTACATTTGCTTATTTTATAAGTTTAAAAAAAATCAAAAAAAAAGTTTAGCAAAAAGGAAGGCCACAAGACTCGAACCTGTGACCTCCCCTTTGCAAACCAAATGCCTCAACACACACTCTCACTACCATCAGCACCAGATAGGGCCATCTGGTTTATATTTGCACAATCAAAATTTAAGACCTTTTATCCCATTTTAGGTATTAAAGCATTTTTGCTTTTTAATCAAGCTTATTTTGATAAGCTGATTTGACCCCAGCTTATTTTTCTTAGATTTAGCTTAGTTCAAACTACTTTTTGTAATTTTTTATAAATAGCTTAGTATTTTTAATATTTAATTTAGAGTAAAACAGTTTTTAATACATAAAAAGTTATTAAAAAGTCAAAAAAATATAATTCTTTTTTTTTAAATTTTATTTTATCAATTAGGACATTGGAAAATTAAATTTGCATTTTAGGGTTTTAATTGTGTAGATTTGTTTTATTAAAGAACGGGTTTTGATCCCGTTATCGTTTTTAGGCTTAAATCCTTAATTGCTTTCGTTGTAGGTTTTCCCTTACTTGTTTTTGCATAATATTGTTAGAATTAGAAATCCAAAATCAAAAAAAATCATTGAACCATTCAAATTACGCGATCCGAACGATTATCTGGCGATTTTCAATTCTCGCTCGTTGGAAACGACCCGAGGTAGTTTATAGGGTTTTTACTTTGAATAAAAGTAAGAAATCTCTTTAAAAGCCTTACAGAATACTTATCTCTCTATTATTGTTATTATTCTTATTATATATCTATATTATATTATATTTATATATATTAAGTGACGAGAGTCATTTTCCTTACACAATTAGTCCATGAGACCCAAATTACACATCATTAGACCGTCAAACCCAGATAAACAATTGTACCCCCAAATATAAGTATTTAAATCGATATCATATTTACCATTCTTACACATTGTATTTCTCCCTCTGATTCTCACCCAGCAATTTTAATAACTTAATATCATCTACGCCATAGTCAGCAAATAAGTGATAACGGTAAATTTCCCATGGTCGACGAAGAAGAAGTGACTTCTAACAAAT
This sequence comes from Tanacetum coccineum, assembly GCA_026074375.1. NCBI lineage: Eukaryota > Viridiplantae > Streptophyta > Magnoliopsida > Asterales > Asteraceae > Tanacetum > Tanacetum coccineum. The sequence continues at coordinate 8,268 of BQNB010055041.1, forward strand.
TAGCACCGATGGCTGAAGAAATGATCATGTTAATTGATGTTCTTAAAAGAAACTGTATTTCGCCCTCTGATTCTCACCCCCAGTCGTAATAACTAAAAACATGTCGGCAGTAATTGATAACCGTAAGTTTATGATGGTCGACGAAGAAGACTTGATTTTTAAGAAAATTTCACCAATGGCTGAAGAAATCCTGGAAATGTTACGCGTTTGTGTTGCCAAAAAAAAGGTGAGTGACTTGGTTTGGTACAATGAAGAAATAAGGGAACAGGTAGAAAAGCTTGCTGATGTTTGGAGAACAACAGTTTCCTATTTTGTCGAAAAGGCGGTGAAAAAATATGCAGATGATGAATGATGTGGGTGTTTGTTTTGTAAGTTGTTGTTTGTTCCGTATGTTGTGTTGAAGTTACATGTTTAACTTTTAGTAGACCGCTAGATCTTGTTATGTCATGTGTATCCAGATGATGAATGATGTCCGTGTTTGTTTTCTAAGTTGTTTTTTGTTCAGTAACTTTTGTTTATTTTTTATGTTGGTGTTTGTTTTTTTATTACACAATTCCAAAAAAGGATATTTGAGTTGTAATGACATGACAAGTCAACCAAATACTCTTTGCTCAATATGTTCAGAACAGAGCATACAGAAACTATGCAAGGACCCACCATCCTTATGTATACTTTGACCATATTTTTCTTTGTAATGTTAAGATAATGATGAGTTAATTGCTTAGGAAAAAAGATGGAAACATTATGAAGTATCATAGCTGATCCTACGGTAAACGCCTTTGCAAACCTCTCCTCTGTAAGCACTTTGTAATGAATAGTACCGGAGATTGTACCAGAAAGGTCTTTGAGTGTTACTATGAGACTCGCAAGCGCATTTTCGGAGTAACAAGACTTGATAAACCTACAACCAATTTGCTCAGTTTCCATTTTTGAGAAATTTTCTTAACCATCTCCAATACAACCCGTCACGATCCTCCATCAAACATTACATAGTCAATCGCGCTAAGCCATGGTGGCACGCGTAAAATCACATCCTCACCCCATCTCAAGAGACTATTTCTATATTACTTTGTGTAGGTTATTAACGCATTCCTCTCCACTTCCCATCTAGGTTATCATAAACTAATTTACAGAGCTTAGCCGTTTGAACATTACTAGCAGGAGCCTGGTATTATCCTAAATGGGCTAACTAAGACAATATATCAAACTGATTATTTTAAAGATGAAAACAGGGTATTGGTGGTGGTAGATCTCGGGCCTATTGTGGGTGTTGATACTTGGTTGCGGACGGATGTCGGGGGTTAGTAGAAGATCAGTAATCAGCTATATCATAGGCCTTCGTCCCATTCCTGATTTGGTGGTGAATTTCATGTCTTTTAGTGGATGACTGCGATAACGGCTTCTTTACTTTGCATCAGATTACACTAGTCTTGAAATAGAGGTGTAATTGTTATACTATGTTTGACTTTTTTGCACCTATATTCATTGACTTTTCAGATAAACTCAAGAATAGGGTTCATCATTAAAACTGGTCCATGGACATTTATATTGGGTTTTTCAAACTGCATAGAATGTTTTATACTGTGTTTTATCTTTAATAAGTGTTCCCCATGACGTTTAAGGTTTTCAACTGCAATAGTACACCTTCTATATTTAGCCCTTTCTCGTTTACCCGCCTTTTCTACACCCGTTCACATAAATAGAGAAAAACCCAACACTAAATCACATGCCATTTTCATCTAAATATTTACACTTTCACTTGCTTTCCAGATAATTGTAAAAAAACTTAAGATAGCATAATATCTTCACATGGCTAACAATGAAACTTACACCTGTTCACCAAGTGAAGTATGTTTATCAGACTTTGGCAGTGAGTTGCTAATACCAACTCTATGGTTTGATGAGTCCAAGAATGAAAAAAGGGCAAAAAGGTGGAGAGAAGAATTCGAATGGAAAAGATCCTTGTTTGAGATTGACTTTACTTTCGGTATTAATGCCTTTGATTTAGACAAAGGGACTGACGTTGTTAGGAAAATATTGTAAACAGACTTAATACTGTTAGTATTAAAGTTAAGTCTGTTAGTTAAAGTTAGTACTGATAGCTGAATAGTTAGTACTGTTAGCATAGAAGTTAAGTCTGGTAGAGCAAGTTAAGTCTGTCAGCTTAAACTTAAGTCTGGCAGTATTAAAGTTAATACTGCTTGGTCAGACAGTTAAGTCTGTTTGTAATTATAGTAATAGTTATCAATTAGCGTTGATTTAGGAAGAGATAAGCATTATCTCTTAACGCGTTTAGGGTTCCTTAAGCTTATAAAAGGAACGTAGAATAGTATTGTAAACATATGAGTTGATTGAGTATTCACAATCAAATAGTAATAGTAATAGCAAGTTTAGTATTCGTTCTTGTGTTCATCTTGGTATAGATATTGATATTCCGCGTCAATATTTGTATTAACAGTAATTGTCTCTCATAGTATCTTTGGATTTATTCAAAGGACTATCAAGGCTCATTCAGATCCTGTTTATAAGGACCTACAAGTGGTATCAGAGCCACCAAAGGGACTTTACACAAGATTGAACATAGATCAAAACCTTTTATTCCACCAAATCAAATAAGTCATGTCTGCAAACGATAATTTTTCTCTTCATGATGATGAGGAACTTTCTCTTCATGATGATGCATCTTTGGATGGATCTGCACCAGCATCCAACAAAGGAGATGCTCCTGCTAAACCACCACAAATTATCACCACAAATACACTTTCAAACATCAAACTGCCCGTCCTTCAAAAAGATGATTATGATACGTGGGCGATGGAGATGGAACATTATCTTGAGTATATAGATAATGAGGTCTGGAAAGTAATTCAGAATGGGAACTCAAAGAAGAGAGTCACCAAAGGTAAGGATGGTGTATACAGGGTTCTTCCTTCAACCACACAGGAAGAACAGTTTGCTGATGAGAAAGAAAGGAAAGCTAGAACACTATTGTTAATGGCTGTTCCAAAAGATCATCTCAGGACATTTTCATAGCTGGATGATGCCAAGTGATTTGGGCAGCCTTCAAGACAATGGTTTGGGGTGGCAATGCGGAACTCAAAGAAATGCACAAAGCTGTTTTTGAACAACCAGTTTGAGGGCATTTACAATCACGGTCTAAGGTGAGCTTGGAGATTAATGGATTTTGGATAGGTTTCAAAAACTCCTATCACAGTTGGATGCCCTTGGTGCCGGCTGTGTCAGCTGAAGACGCAAATCATAAAGTTTTTGAGGTCCCCGTCCTCATGCATGGGACAGTCTAGCCATGACAATGGAGAACGAGTAGATTATTGACACACTGTCAATAGTTGATTTTTATACACAATTTCGTCTTTTTTGAGGGGGTTTTTTTTGTTTTTTCTTTTTTGAAAAGACATCCAAAGAAATTCATCGTCTTCCGAACATCTGATAATGGGCTTTGTATCCAAAGCTAAAGCCTCTTCAAGCAAGCATAAGCCAAGCCACAGCTCAGGAAGTTATAGTTCTTATACTAATTCTCTCCAAAGCAACACCAACTGCTACTCCTGGTCTTGCTGATGAAGTTATCCATTCTTTTCTAGCCACAAATGCTGATGATGTGGATTTGATACATGAAGACCTAGATCAAATTGATGATCTGGATTTGGAAGAGATGGATATAAATTGGCAAATTGCTATGACTGCCATAAAGATTAAGAAGTTCTACAAGAAGACAGGCAGAAGGCCAAGAGTAGATGGAAAAATGCATGTGGCATTTGATAAGAGAAAAGTTGAATGTTTCAATTGCCACAATACTGGGCATTTTGCCAGGGAGTGCAAGTTTAAAGGTTCAAAAGAAGGTAGCAGGCAGGAAGCAGGCAGAGGTCAAGATTTCAAGCCAGTCAGAACTGAAAAGGAAGCCTTAATGACCATTGATGAAGGTCAAATCAATTGGGTAGAGCAGACTACAGATGAGGAACTCAATCATGCTCTAATGGCTTTCACTGTGAATAATGAGGTATCCATGTGCTCTAAATTGTGTTTAGATTCATATAATGCTCTTCAAGCTAAGTATGATGAATTACAATCTGAATTTGGTGACCAGGAAGCTGCCTTAGTTGCCCATAAGCTAGCTGTTAAGAAATTAGAATCTCAGCTTAAAGCCTCCCACAAACAGCAATCTTCCTTAAATGAAAAATTAAATTTTCAAGCTAATCAAATTTTTGAAAAAGATGAAAAGCTGAAAAAGTATAGAAGAATAGGAATGAAAGCTGTTAAGGACAAAGATGCTTTACAAAAAATTGTTGATTCTTGGTTTGCATCTTCTAAAAATCTTTGGAAGCTAGTTGATTGTGGGATGAGCTCAACTGTTAAGATAGGTTTAGGATATGGCATCAAATCAAATGCTGAGGTCCTAGGATATGAGGAAGAAATAAGTAGAGGTATTTTTGCTTTTAGGGAAAAAGATGCAGGAAATTATCATATCCCACTATACAGCAGATTCAAACAGGTAGAGTATAAAGGTGTCCCTCATCCTCTTAGTGGTGATTATACCCCTAGGGAACAGGAGGACATAGATGATTCTCTGTATGAGTATGGTAAACATGGACCTCAACCTAAATCTCCTAGTCCTACAGTGTCTAATGCAAGTTCCATTGTTTTCTCAATCTGTCCATCCAATGACAGTGATGGGGAGCTTGGAGCTGTGTCTGATGCTAGTACCACTCACTACTCAACCTGTCAATCCAATGACAGTGATGGGGAGCTAGGAACTGTATCTGACCATTCAGTCAATGATGCCTCTACCAATGACCATATCCCTATACCATCTATTGAGCAGGTTACCATTGCCACTCAAAAGACTCAATCACAAGAGCCTAAACCCAAACAGACAGTTGTCCCTAGTTGTGCACAGCATGTAAAAACTCCTAGGCAACCACTTAGAACACCAGTGACTCCCTCACCCATTCCTTCAAATAACAGACAGAATTGGAATCAAAGAATGCAAAGGGACTTAGGTGCAGGATATTCTTGTGAAAGAAAACCATGTTTTGTGTGTGGAAGTCTTAGTCACTTGATTAAGGACTGTGACTATTATGAGAAGAAGATGGCAAGGGAAGCTGCTCTTAAGAGCAAAAGGTGGTTTTCATGCTGGATGTTAGGCAAGCTACACCTTCTGACTAATACTAAATAGGGTTGAATAAAGCAAATCAGTTCACTCCCAGACCTGTACAACTAAGTAACATTAGACCCAACCTTAGTACTGCTAACAAAACTATTAAAACTGGTAGGGTAAATGTTAATACTGGTCATGTGAAATGTGGAGTTTCTGGTAGTGTGTAATGTTAATTCTGGTATTCACTCAAATAAATCTGCTGCTGTCTAGATTTAATACTGGCAAGCAACATATAAATTCTGGTAGTATGCATGTTAATGTTGGCACTCAAATTAAGTCTGGTGCTTCTAGGTTTAATACTGGCAAGCAACATATTAATTCTGGTTGTGTGCATATTAATACTGCTAGAGTAAATAGACTAGTGTCTAACAACACAAGCCCTAAACCTTCTCAGGTGAATCTTCAAAGTCCAAAGAAATGTTTTTCAAAACAAAGATCACCTGTAAATAGACCCTTTTCAAGGAAAACAGCACACAAGTCAAATAAATATGCTGTTAAGGGCAAAATGGGCACTGCTGTTAAGACCTCAGCAGGTTGTGTTTGGAGAAAATGGGTACCAAAGCGAAACTAATCTCTTTTTGATTGTGCAGTGATCATCCATGAAGCATATGGGGCATTGAGGTATTTTTGCTTGTGGATGTTCTGGGCACATGACTGGTAACAGGGCCCATCTTGAAGATTATCAAGAACTATCCAAAGTGGGATCTGTTACTTTTGGTGGAAGTAAAGGTAGTATAGTGGAAAAGGTACAATTTAGATTAGGATATTTAGTTCTTGGATGATGTGGCTTTGTTGAAAGAACTTGACTTTTTAATTGTTCTCATATCTCAGATATGTGATTAAAAAGTAAATGTCTTTTTACTGAAAAAAGAGTGTTTTGTGGTGTCCTCTGCTTCAAGTGCCTGATGAAAATCAGGTCCTTCTTAATGTTCCATAGGCAACACAGCAAGTAGTACTTTTGATATGAAAAAATGTTGATTCTTTAAAAGGATACACTCTGTTTATTAGCAAATGCCTCATCTGATGAAAGCTAATTTGGGCACAGGAGGTTAGGTCACTTAATTTCAAAAACTTAAATAAACTTGTGAGCGGAAATCTAGTTAGAGGGTTACCTTCCAAGAGGTTTATATAAATGACCACCACTTGTGTGCTTGCAAGAAGGTGAAAGCAACACAAGGCCTTGTATACGGCCATGATTGACAAATATGTGAAACCACCCATAGTACACACTTGCATATGGACTTATTGGAACCCCCACCCCCCCCCATACCATCTGTGGAGGAGTATCAACTCCATGCAAGTTACTGTACTAGTGATGATGCTGAGTACAAGGTTTTGTTGGGTTTTCTTTCTAGCAAAGGAGGAGACTTGTGACATTCCTAAGACTTTTATATAGACAAATAGAAAACCAACTTAATCAAAAGCTAAAAATCATTAGATCAGATTTGGGGTCAGAGTTTTAAAATACAGGGGTTATGATTGAGTTTGTGGGGAAATAGGGTATAAAAAAGGAGTTTAGTAATGCAAGATATCCTCAGCCAAAAGGGGTTGTGAGAGAATGAATGGACCTTATAGTGGTGCTAGGACTATGCTAGCTGACTCTCTACTTACACTACCACTTTTTGAGGCAGATGCAGTCAATTACGGCTTGCTATACCTTCAACAGGGTAAGGGTGACCAAGCCTAGTAACAAAAACTCCTTATGAGTTTTGTTTGCCAACAAACCAATCCTTCGCTTACATAAGACCATTTGGGTGCCTGTGTACCAATTCTCAATACTCTTAGCCATTGGAAAGTTTGATGGAAAATTGATGAGGGTTTTCTTTGTTGGTTACTCTGTGAACATTAAAGCCTTTAGGGTTTATAATTTAGTAACAAAGAGTTGAAGTAACCTTCATGTCATCTTTCTGAGGAAAACCAATGTAAGGGATTAGGCATAGGTGGGATGTTTGACTTAGACTTTCTTACAGACTCTATGATACTATATATGTCTCTTTGCAAACTCAAGCTAATCCCTGCAGGTTCAACAGAGGTTATTTGATATTGATGTGCAGATGAGGAGGCTGCAGACCTGATGGTGGTGTCTTTACATCTCTGACGTGGAGGCAACTCTGAAAGCAGCGGTTTCTGAAAGTTTGTTTAAAGAAGACCCACTCCCCTAGCAGCCATCTTCTACAGCATTATCCAAGTCTGCTGATGACTTATGACCTTTAGAAAAGAGCTGGATGCTCTGCTTTGAAGATCTTAGGACTGTACCTGGCAACAGCACCTACAGTACTAATATTGTCTATTATGGTAGTGATAATCTTAATACTGGTTTTGAGGAAGTTACTCTCTGCGTAATATAGAAGATATCTCTCCTAGTGCGGGGGGGGGGGGGGGGGGGAGGGTGGGGGGTGGGAGGGGGGTGGGTGGGGGGGGGGTGGAGGGGGGGGGTGGGGGGGGGGTGGGGGGGGGGGGGGGGGGGGGGGTGGGGGTGATCATGAAGAGAGGTCTTCTTGATGCAGATGATGATAGATGCCTGAAATAAGGATTTTTGATAATCAAGTGAGGTATCTTTGAATAGGGCTTCTTATGTATGATTGATGGGAATATTATGATTTCAACATCTACTGATGATGGTAGATGTCAGTACTAAACCACTACTCTGAGGGATTGTGAATAATGCTCATCCTCAAAGTCAAATCCTGAGATCCTAATACACCTGTTCAGGAACTAGAAGCTCTCTTAAGAGATCAGAAGCTTCATGCTCTAGTGAGCTACATACAAGCACAGCAAAGAAGCAATCATAAAGATCAACAACATTGTCTTTTTGCTTGCTTTTTATCTCAATCTGAACCAAGGAAAGTCTCAGAAGCCCTTGAAGATGAAAGCTGGGTGAAAGCTATGCAGGAAGAAACTGTAGAGTTCAAGCTTCAACAAATATGGGTCTTGTGGTTGATTTTACCCAATAGTGCTAAGGTGATAGGAACTAAAATGGGTATACAGGAACAAGAAGGATGAGAGGGGAGTAGTTGTCAGGAACAAAGCAAGGCTGGTAGCTCAAGGTCATAGGCAAGAAGAAGGGATAGACTATGATGAGGTTTTTGCACCTGTGGCTAGATTGGAAGCCATAAGGTTATTTTTAGCCTTTGCCTCATATATGGGGTTTATAGTCTATCAGATGGATGTGAAGTACGTGCATTCTTGTTTGGCCATTTTGAAGAGGAGGTGTATGTATCTCATACCTCTGGTTTTGTTGATCTCGATCACCCCAAAAGTGTATAAGGGTGTTACAAGGCCTTGTATGGGCTACATCAAGCTCTCGAGGTTGGTATGCTACTTATCTACTTTAGAGAAGCTTGGCTATCGAAGGGGAACCATAGACAAGACTTTCATAAGAAGGACAAAAAGGATATTCATTCTAGTTAAATTTATGTAGATGATACATTTTTGGATCTACAAAGAAGTCTTGAAGTGATGATTTTGAAGCTTAATGAATGGGTGGTTTTCAAATGAGTTGCTATGAGGAGAGCCTTCCGTTACACATAAACTATTAAACTAAGGAGCACAAACGTAGCATTCCACTTACATAGCCGATTCATGGAAGGCACAACACGATTAATATAAATCATTTGCATTACATAATAAAACGGAGAAAGTAGCTTAACAATCAAGTTAAACCTAAATACTAAGCCCAGTGCAACGCACGGGTGTCGACAAGCCTCGTATGATAAATGATATCTTCTAAATAATTTATTGACGGGCCCAGGTGATTTAGCAGATGTTTTTCGTTTTATTATACGATTAATATATTTCATAACTTTATGTAAGAGACTGTGACACCCCAACCAACCAATACAAAATATGAGAAATGATAATACAAAATCAAAGAAATGATGCCTTCTCAATAATTGATTTTGTTTTATTTTACGATTAATATATTTCATAACTCTATGTAAGAGATTGTGACTCCCCAACCAACCAATAAGAAACGATAATACAAAATATGAGAAATGATACCTTCTCAATAATCTGACAAAAAACATTTTGATATGGGAAGTGATTTGTGCACTATTTTTTTAGTCCATACATCACTAAATGACATCGGTAATACACACAGTACAACACCGGTAATGCATGATTAGTGGTGTATGACTAAAAAATGGTGCACAAATCACTTCCCTTTTGATATCAAATGTCATAAGTTGATTAGAATCCGGAGAAGTGGATGTATGTATCATTTATCTTTAGGGCTGCAAACAAACTAAATGTTCAATGAACATTTCATTAACCGTTCGATAAAAAGTTCGGTTATGTTCGTTTATTTATTAAATAAACGAACATGAACAAACTTTTACGTTCATTTAGATAAACGAACGAACATGAACAAAAGTCTTGTCCGTTCATTTATGTTTGTGAACGTCCGATTATGCATTCGTTAACGTTCATTTATTTGTTTTCGTTCATATACCGTATCGTTTTCTTATATAATTTTAAAAAATTTACGTTAACAAAACAACACTTATAAAATACTAGTATACTTTTTACAAATTTTATTTTTATTAGTCTATGTTTATGTATGTCTATTCGTTTATGTTCGTTTAGTGCTTAATGAACGAACATAAACGAACATGAACAACATTATTTTCTTAATAAACGAACATGAACAAGAAAATGTGTTTGTTTAATCGATCGTGTCCGTTTATTTTTCCGGTTAAAATTAAATGAACGTACATAAACAAGACTTCATCCGTATTCGTCTGGTTCGTTTACAATCATGTTTAATCCTTTTATGTGTCATTGTGTCTTATGGTGTAATCTTTGGTTGCACTTATTTACATGTTAAATACACGTGTATGTTTGTCAAATATAAATACAGAGCAATGCTACAATAATATAAATTTTTCAAAATAATTTTCACACAATAAGTTGGCATGATACTTAGATCATTATTTTTTTCTTTTCTTCCACTATATCTTTCTTTTGAAACAAATCATGTTGTTACATATTATTGTGTGGAAGTTTGTAAAATTTATGCGGTTATAGCATTGCTCATAAAGATATATGTTTAACTCGATGTAAACTATATTTATAAGGCTACTCTGAATGATATGGTTACACTATCGGTCCTTCTACCTTAGCAGCCATGTCAGCTTTCTCTCTGCATTTATCTCTCACTCCCTCTCACTTTTCACTCTCAACAGTGTCACACCATTATACCTTTCAACCAATTTTCTTTATATATTAAAAACTAAAACTTTTATTCATAAATTAAAAATGCTACATAGATTAATTAAAAACGTAAACGTATGAAATAAAAACATAAACATTACATAGATTATTAAAGTCATAAGCTAATATGGCAAATCCCAACGCTCCTTGATCGGCCGCTTCAAATCCAAGGTCAAGAGTTTTGGTCCATACAAATGATTAGTGTCACACCCCCAAAATATCACAACGGAAAGGTAACCGGGGGCGTGTGACTTCATAGAATGATAACACACAGTAACAAAGAACGACCTTTATATGAGTCATTTTGAAAAGTGATCATTTGAATTTAACAAAGCGGAGTAAGTTTTCAACCGAGTACATTACAATACTTAAACCTAAAAGTAATAGTAGTTCAAAAGTTATACAAGTGATCAACATTATGCAGGAAAAGACTCCGTGAATGAGACATCATAAGCAAGCTATGGAAATCAAGCAAATGAGAAAAACATTGCTAAAAGTGTCAACAATAAAGTTGGTAAGTTCATAGGTTTATAAAACTGTAAATGAGAATCACAAGATTTTAAAGCGTGTATGACAATATAACAAATACAAAGCCACACAAAATGCGTTTAGTAATGTCTAAGATCATGACACTGAAGCGTTAACCATAATCAAGAATAAAAAGACCATGCAGGTGCCTAACCAGGGACACCCGTAAAGTATCTCAAATGAAACTGCGCTCGTTTGACATGTACTCGAGTCAAACCGGGAATGGGATGTCAACCCTAATAGATCTATCCATAACAAAGGGCGTACTGAAAGTCATAGGTTAATGGGTACTTAGACCAGTCCGTAAACTAGTAATTTGTACTTGTGTTCAAACGTAAAAACGAGCAATGTAATCTCACCCCAAGTAATTAAACAAGTAAAATGTAGGGCTATGAAATCTCACCTCAAGCAAAGTAGTGAAATTCAGAAATATCACAAGTACAACCAAGCAATGAGTCCTAACCGCGACCTAGATAATGTTAAGCCGCTTTAGGTTTACGACAATGAAGTGTAACACTGCATATGCGCTTTTATAAAGTTTTATCATCCATATATACTCCTAGTGAGGTTTTATACAGTCACGCAAGTCAAAAGTTTAAGAAAACGAATAACACATCTTTACAACTTTTGAAACTCCAAAACAAGTTTTATAAGGTTTTAAGACCTAGTTTAAATGAGTGTATATACTTCGTTTTTAGTCCGTTTTTATCCGTTAAACTCTCTAAACGTAGGTGAATATGTCTACTTTCAATATTTCAAGACCTCGCTTCGGGAAAACATGCTTTAAGTATTGATTTGCACAAAATAAAGTTTGGACCTGCTGTCATAGTCTTTAAAGAGTTTCCCGAATTCGCAGGCCATAAATCATTGGTTTTCTAACTAAATCACGTGTTTCAAAAGTCTAGGTTTGTTTTTTTTAGTTTACTTTCTAAATATATGGGACCCAAACCTCAGATATTTACCCATTTGTACAGCTAATTCGTTTTATACACAAGACTCTAATCTGTGAATTTCCAGAAAATATTACCCAACTTCTAAAAGCCATATCTCCTTTGTTACACATTTTTATGACTGCTTTCAACTTGCTACGTTTAAGGTAAAGTGTCCGATACCAAAGTCTCAACTGGACCAAAAATCCAATCTACTCCTAAAGTGGTGCTTTTTATGACTTAAACTCGGTATGCAGATTTTGGTTGGTTTTGACACTCGAATATGTAACATTTACTAAAAATACTAAATCAACTCCGCAAGTTATGATATTTAGTTCCTAAGACATGTAATTAAGCGTGTACAAGAGGATTTTTCCCAGAAAAATGTTTAGCATGGGTTTCTACATCAAGAATGTCGACTGAATTTTCTGCTCAAAATTAGGTTTAGCAACTTGTTTTTAAATCACACTTTTCAACACACAAAGTATATAAAAGGTGATAATTATGAACATGAAATGATACATGATTATGTAAATAAATACGGAAATCAGTTATGAATGCTTACAAAGAGATGGGAGTGATTAGTGAACTATAAACCCAAAACTATCACTATAAAAACCCTAATTAGTGTTTGTAAACCCTTGCTTCCAAAACCAACTCCTTGATCTTGTATAAACACTTAACCAAGCTGAAAATGATTGTTGAATGTTGTTGTTTACTGCTGTCATTTGAAGTGGGGAGAGAAGGAGAGAAAATGTGTGATAATGGAAGTGAAGAATGAGAAGAAAAGGTGAAGTGTAGCTTATATAGAATGAATAGCTAGATATTTTTGGAGACGAGGGAATTAAATGAGGTGAGGGGTTTGGAAGGGAGGGAGGTAGCATGTTGTAAGAGCTAAGAGGGGAAGGGGAGTGGGTTGGTGATGTTGTGTAAGAAGGTTGGAAGGAAATTGGTGCATAGTTGGTAGGTTGTGTAAGTCTAAGACTTTGTGGTATTTTGAATATATTGTGTATATATATCATAAGGGGGTTGGTTTTAATTGGTATGAGGGGAAGAGAAATAATTTATTTTGATAGTATATAAGTGTTAAAGGTGTTAGTTCAAAGGTGGTGCGGGTATTGGGTAGTTTGTGCGTGCATAAACGCATTAAAACGCGGGTTTAAGCGACTTTCGTAAACAGTGGTAAAACCAAATGTATATGACTTATTAAAATTATGCTCATGAGCGCGGGATAACCTCTCGGTTATAAGTTAAATCAAGTACGTAAACGTTCAAAATGAAATATTTCAAGTTAATAGATAATTATTGATGGGTTTTCTATACCCTAACTAGATTATCATAAAGCGGAAACAACAATTAATCTAGGGCAAGAAGGAAACTAAACCCTAAAGGATCTTAACCTAATAAATAAAAGCAACTTAAAAGAAAACAACAATTAATTAGTGTACGGTACAACAATAAGCTTTGATTAGCCATAAGCATAAAATGCATTATATCTGAAAAACCGCCTTTGTATGTCGCCCTTATGTACATGATATAAGCGATAATAATTACGAATATGCGTTGTTCACTTCAAAATCGAAATGAATCAAGTAGATACCAAGAGTGGCCATCATTGCAGCAAATATGATAATTTCAACAAGCTACAACAAAAGTAGTAATCCAATCGGTTGTGGACACCGCACTTCGCCACAACCGGCATTTTTATTATGCAGGAAAGCAATTAGCAATAAGCTTTACTTGTTTTGATAATACATAAAGCGAGAAAAAAAAATCAGTGCTGCTTTTAGTAGGATCCCTTAATGTATGTAAGAGTTTTAATAGACGCAAATACGCCCGTTTTTATATTTTGGTGGAAATGCTGTTCGTGGTCTCTTTCAGTTAAGAGGTTTGGATAATGCGTTAGGAAAGATGAAAGTTGTATGGTGTGATAAACGTTAACAAAACGGCTGCAATCGACACTGCTTGAATGAGTGGTAAGTTAAACTAAGAACAAATGAGGCATCATAATTTATGGAGTACACAAATTAGGACCAACAGCTGGACAGGCTGCAATCCACCTGTGTGACTGCACAGCCAAGATACAGGACTCGGATACCATGCATACTAAACAGAATCTAATCATCATCGAGCCTGCAACATTATAATGTATAAAACACTCTCTCACATGGCGAAACGACGCTGTTTTCAATAACGCCAACGCCGACGTTGTCTTTGGGTTCCAGTTTGATCAGCCCATTATATATGTAATATTATATCAATTCATATCTACCGCCCCAATTAGCTACGATTCACCATCTAGGGTGGCTTCTCCTACCGTGAATTGAATACACAGCTTACGCATGGCAAATAAGCGTCAATGTCCTGAAATAAGTATTCCCAAATCAGAAGCAATCAACGAAAGGGATCAAACACTCAACCATGCTCAAATACCGGTTTGCATTGTTAAATGCCATCCCGGGTTTCCTAGCCAAGGATCGGATCGAATACCACCAAATGCCCGATCATTATTAAGTGGTCATGAACACCGGTGCTGAGTGAGGCCGAGCTGAAACATCAGACGATACCAAGAGTGGCCATCATTGCAGCAAATATGATAATTTCAACAAGCTACAATAGTAGTTATCCAATCGGTGTGGGACACCACTCCCACAACAGATAAAATAAGCAATAGCTGACTTTGGGGTGCAATTATTTTAATAAAAACCTAAAAAAGAGATATGCAGTCATCTACCCAACTCCTACTATCAATCTAAGACCAACATGATATAATATAATCCAAACATAAATCCATGGACTGCTTATTTTTAACATTCTTAAAATAAGCAGGCAAACACTATCAAAACCCCCCCAAAAATAAAATTTTTACAAACAAAAAAAACTGAAAAACGGATATGGTTTTTAAACTCATAATTCGGATAAGCGATCAACCTCCTACATGCAATGAAACCCATTCCTCTGCCAATCCAAAAGACGGCCGGCGAGCGTACCAAGCAATTATCATCCACAAAATTAACACCAATAGAGTTTGCGGTTTTCACCATAACCCACCAAAACTAAAAACCCACACCGCAAGAGGTTTGGTGGGATTTGTTATGCGGATGAATCATCAACTCTAGAATTATCGAATCAGTATCAACTGTAGAATGATCTAGTCGGTGGGATGAACTGATATAAAAAAAACTGGACATGCTATTGGGCCAGGACAATTATCCCACAGGAGAAAGAAAACAGCCCGATGTCAAAACGACATCGAATTTGAGCACAAATGAGTATATTAGTAATTAAGACCAAAAACAACCAAACAAAATCGACTCCTTTCACATCACATATCACAATATCAAACAAGTCGACATCAAAACACAATTGTTATATCATTCTACAAACAAAGTAGTATTCCTGTAAGAATACCTCAATTTTGTTTGTATTATCTTTCTCTTTATAAGGTATGTTTGGTGACAAATAATAATAGCAGTTATAAGCAGGAGCAGTAAGCAGTAAGCAGTAGCCGTTTGTGTAAAAAGGGTGTTTGGTAATGTAGCTGTAAGCTGTAATTAGAAAATGTAAAATTGGAAAAAAGGACATATAACCCAATTAAAGAAATTATAAATTTTATATTTGAGGGTATAAATGTAATTTTATAACAAACTGCTAGGAGCAGTTCTGAAATGCTTCTTCAATAAGCATTTGAGATTGGAGCGGTTAAACAATATTCAAATGCTTGTTGAGGTGTTGCCAAACAAGTTTTTCATCTAAAATGCCTACTGCTTGCCGCTCCTAAACGCTCCAAAACACTTATTGTCAAACACAGCCACAGTAAATAACCACAACTCCTTGACACTTGGGCCTTAATTAGAACTAAATTTGCAAATAAAAAGAAAAACAAAGCATCTTTCAGCCGGCTTTCATCGTATCAAAAAACAGCTAATCATATCATCATAAAGACTTTGACAATCTCACCAACTCAAATGTCCTCATGTCAACTTCCATCACTATCAATATCTCTCCCTACCCCTTCATCTCTCCTTATTCCTTTCTCTCATTTTCGCGCTACTGGCTGCGCGGGCTGTTATAGCATGGGCTTGAAAAATGGACTTTATTGGTGCATGCTGCTTGTTTTTCACATTTTAGTAAGTTTCACAATATTGTCATCGGATGCTAGTGAGATAACATCGCTAATGACATTCAAATCATCGCTAGTAAACGCGGAAGCACTTAATGATTGGGACCCGAAAGTTGCACCATGCAACTTGACAAAAGTGAACTGGAAAGGGGTTATGTGTGGGAAAGATGGGAGTGTTTTCGGGTTACGTCTTGAAAACATGGGCTTAACTGGGTTGATAGACATGGACACGTTGGCTGAGTTACCTGGTTTACGCACGTTAAGTTTCGCGAATAATAGTTTTCAAGGCGCTATTCCAAATGTGAGTAAAATTGGTATGTTGCGCGGGATTTACTTATCCCATAACAGTTTTTCCGGGGATATTAGGGAGGATTTTTTTTCGGGGTTGAGATGGATGAGGAGAGTTGAGCTTCAGAATAATAAGTTTACAGGTTGTATTCCTAGATCGCTTACGGAGTTGAACATTCTTGTTGATCTGAAAATGCAAGATAATAGCTTTGAAGGCAAGATACCAGATTTTAAGCAAAAGAGCTTGACTGTGAACTTTGCGAACAATAGACTTTCAGGTCCAATACCTCAGGGGCTCAAGAACCAGAATCCAAGCTCATTTGCAGGTATGAGATTTCATTTATCAATGTCTGTAACTTTTTTTTGGTTAAACGTATTAATCCAAATTGTACGGTTACTGATCGATCCTGTCAAGTACGTAGAACGGATCCAATAGGTTAAAAGTTCATTATAAGTAGTTTATAGAACCTGTTAATTATTTTTCATATTTTTACTACAGCAATTAGCCATTAGCTAATCATATTTCAGATGATGGTTATCAATACATAGAGTAAATTGCAAAAATCGTCCCTAAGGTTTAGCCAAATTGCATATTTCGTCCCTAAGGTTTAGCCAAATTGCATGTTTCGTCGTTAACCAGGGACGATTTTTTGCAAAATAGTTTGATTTTGGGACTATCTATGCACTTTCAAACTATTTGGGACGAAATATGCAATTTGGCTAAACCTTATGGACGATTTTTGCAATTTACTCCAATACATACTTTAAGCTAACTCCGTTCACCATCTAGACAAAAGTTACGCGTACACTTCAAAAAAGTTGTCAATTCTATATTTACCCAACTTAAACACCATAATGTCATATTTACCCAAAACATGCTTTAAATACATTGTAAATCATGCATTCAAAACTTGTATTTTGATGTTTAGATTTGGTATATATGGAATTATCCCCACATAAAAAAGTGTCACTAAAATAAAAAAAGTGTCACCAAAAGTATCAATGAATTGTCTCTAAAACTTTTATGTGCGTGTCTCATATTTTAAAAAAAGAGTGCAAGTATAAGTCCTGAAAAAAAAATTGTGAGTACATAGTTTTAGCCTTGCGACACATTCTGCTTATAGAAAGACTCAATAAATCTCTAAATTTTAGGTTTTTCTACACTTTTTAAAAAGTGTCACTTAAAAAATAGATTTAGTGACACCTTTTGTCTGTCACTAAATATTTATTTTCTTATAGTGAAACATTTTAACTCATTGTAGGTAAAAAAGAAAAAGATTAAGCTATTGAGGTAAATATTGTATTGATTAATTGCAAGAAATGACGACTTTTGGTTTCACTATATCTTAATTACTATGGCACGCATTACCTTTTTTTTTCTTTTACAATACATGTATACTGTAGTAAAGTTGCATAACCATGTTACAATTTGTAAAGACGACGTGCATTTCAAATCAGAAAGACAAGAGAATATCGAAAAGCGATATTTTACAATGCAATTACAATGCTCTTTTTAGTCTTGTTAGACTGCAAAATCTTTTCTTTTTTATATATAAATAATATTTTGGAAAGTGGGATATATGGGATGCACGTTGATGTTCATTTGCACACGTCTAGATTTTTTCTTATATCCACCATTTGACTTGTAGATAGCATAGATCACATACTTTCGTTATAAAGAAAAATGGTTAAAATCAGTAGTTTATTCATTAGATATTACTAGTTATGATGTTATAACAATTTGACTCGTGAAGCTATCTAATTAATTCAATCATCATCGATATTAAGTTGTGTAAAATTCGAGTCTACATTCAAATGTTTTGGGATCCACATGACTCTTATAGGAAATTCGGTTTATCGACTACAAAATATGATAATAACCCATGACTCTAAATATAACATCCAAGTGTATAGGAAGCACTCATATTGTTTTACCAATTTTACCATGCTCAACTATTTGAACAATGCAGGTAACAATGTATGTGGTCAACCATTAACCACACCGTGCAGAATTGCCACAAGTAAACACCCTCATAGAACACTAATCATCGCTGTGGTAACCATCCTTGGAGTTCTAGTAATCATTGGCATGGTATTACTCATCTGTCAAACCCGAAGACGGCCAACCAACGGATACAAAAACCAGCAAACAACAAAACTAAGCAAAAACAATCCCTACAAAACCAGCAAAAAGGATTTACAAATGCATAGTGACGAAGAAGAGAATCACAAACCAAGTCCAAATGGAGGAAGGCTCCAGTTTGTGAGGAATGATAGACAACGATTTGATTTACAAGACCTTTTGCGTGCTTCAGCTGAAGTTTTGGGTGGCGGCAGTTTTGGATCGTCGTACAAGGCTGCATTGGATGATGGTCCAGCTGTGGTTGTCAAGCGGTTTAAGGAGATGAATAACGTGAGAAAAGAAGAGTTTTATGTGCATTTAACAAGGCTTGGAAGATTCTCACACCCTAATTTGCTTCCGATTGTGGCCTTCTATTACAGAAGGGATGAAAAGCTTTTGATCACAGATTATGCACAAAATGGGAGCTTGGCCAGTCACCTCCATGGTATGTTAATTGCTTAAACTGATCAAGTTACACATTATCTTTAACGGGTCAAATGGGTAAACTCAAGTAAAATAGCTTAAGACAAAATGGGTCAATCATGTCAAAAAGTCTAAAAGTTTCTTTCAAAACCTCCTAAATATTGTGTCTATATATTTATTGTTATTGTAACAAACATGTTTATAACCATGGACTAATTATCTATAAACAAACAAAAAAATTGGACCAAGAGTATTTTTAATCGACCCATTTTGACACCTTAACTCGGTTTGACTTGTGAGTTGTGACCCATAGTTTTTGCTAGCCCTGGTTATATATAGGAACAAACATTTTGAGTTCATATCGTGTTTATTTAAAATAGCTTGTGTTTTTTTAACAACTTATAGGTAAACGAAAACCAAATGAGCCAGGCTTAGACTGGCCAGCTCGGCTGAACATAATAAAGGGTGTAGCACAGGGTCTTAACTATCTATACAAACAGCTTCCTCACCTATCTATACCTCATGGTCACCTAAAATCATCCAATGTGCTACTGGACAAGGCCTTTAATCCACTTCTAGCGGATTATGCATTGGTTCCGATAATTAACAAGCACCATGCTCGAGAATTCATGGTTGCTTACAAGTCACCCGAATATGCTTACCATGACCACACAACTAGCAAGACAGACGTATGGTGCCTTGGAATTCTCATTCTGGAGATGCTTACGGGGAAGTTCCCAGCAAACTATCTTAAACAAGGGAAAGGTGGGAGCTCGGATTTAGAGACGTGGGTGAATTCAGTGGTTCGAGAAGAGTGGACAGGTGAAGTGTTTGATAAAGAAATGGAAGTGACTAGGAACTGTGAGGGGGAGATGTTGAAGCTTTTGAAAATCGGGATGTGTTGTTGTGAGTGGAATGTCGAGAGCCGATGGGATTTGAAGATGGCTGTGGAGAAGATCGAGGAATTGAAGGACAGGGTTAGTGACGAAGAGTACTCGTCTTGTACAAGTGACGGGGATTCTTATTCCTCAAGAGCAATGATTGATGATGATTTATCTTTTTCAAAGTCCGTGGTTAAGCCATAAATTTTAAATGCTAATTCGTATACGATTATTTGTTTCTTTTATATGATTTCTTTTCTTTGTTATTTATAATACGAGCTTGGTTACGATTTGCTTTAGTCGACAATATCGAGTCTTGTAAGTTGACATCTATTTGACCTTTCCAACAAGGTCCAAAGTTAAATTTATTGAATTATTAGTTGAATCATACTCAGATGACTCAAACACTACTGGGTTAGCACATGATATATGTGGGCGTTCCAACTCACTATTTAGCAACACCACCCGGAAGCATTGTATTTATCGATAACCGTCTAATTCAGAAAATGACCTAAAACTAAAACGGGTCGAACGAGTTAAACGGATCAAGACTCATTATTCAGAAGGAATTATCTTTGAATAGAACAAAGAGAGTAGGGGCCAAGCCGAACCAGCCTGTTCTAACCAACAAAGAAATATCAGTTTTGACATTTCAGCCAAACTGCCTGTGTTGCTAACCTTTTGACTATCAGCAATGAAGCTATCTTGTAGCACATGTCAATATAGACTGACAATTTGGGCTACTAATCTAGGTGTATCTACATGTTCAAGATATGGAGCCATAAAGCAATAATTGTGCTTGTTAACAGCTAAAATATGGGGATAAACACGAGTACATACGGACTCGGTGTCATATTATAGAAATAACACACTCTAAGTAGAACAATGAATCATGTTTGTCACTTAAAGTTCACTCATGTAAGAATGCCCACAGCTGACTAGTATTTTTCAGGGTTTTCCATTGCATCATAACTAATGGTAGTTTGGCACAATCAGGGACGGGCAACGTTGGGGTGATGCTATCTTCGTACAGACGATAAATAAAGAAGCATTTGGGTCAATACGTGTGGGTTTTGTTTACTTTTCGGTCGACATAATAGAAGCTGCTGTGTGTTTTTTCTTCATAATTTCGAGCTCTGCTTCTTTTTTTGAATGGCACAAGCTCCGCATTGGTGCAAGAAAACAAAACATGTATATAGTCTTTGTAGTCTATCGTGAAAACATTGCAAAATTTATTTAATACTGTAATTAGGAAGAAAAAAAAGGAGCACCTTCGATGAAGATTCTTCCATTCAAGTTTGATTTAGATCTAAGTCTCAACCATACTTTCCAATCAAACTTTTAAATACAAAACTTCTTAAGATCATATACGATGAGACAAAACATATAGCAGCTGGTCAATGAAGCTTGCTCCAAGTCAATCCAACTGTTTAATTGAGATTTGGGTATTTGAATGTGAAAACTGACTGAGGATTCTATATAATATTACTTACTCATGTTCTCCAAAACAAAACACAACTTGATGATATAAAATGGTTAAAAAGATGGAACCATGTGTATCATACTATCATTTTCACACAACTTAGATGATATAATATTCCACGCGTATCATACTATCATGTTTTTCTCAAGATTAGATATACAAAGAACAAACAAATTCTGATAACATACCAGAATTGAAAACGTAAAGGTTTTGCACGAAAGCAGCAGATGTATATCTCGAAACGTTCAGCTGGACCCATAACATTCCACCTGCATCCAAAAACAAGGAAAATATAGTTGAGGCATCTTGCACAATTTGGAGAAATATAAAAACGTGTGAAACACGTACCATTTGGACACATAACTTCATTTCTCGATATATACATATCTTCTCATCTATTGCCTCTTTAAAATCAGATCAGCAATTGCATTGAACCACTTTACTTTCCTTGTTGACAGCATGAAATATCCCATTATTAATCCAAGTACAGTACCACATCCATATCCCAACATCACCACTTCCCATGTAAATCCACTTTCTCCTGCATCTCCTTCATCACTTTCCAGCTGTGGTTCATGTGAAGGCTCACTACACTTTTTGGGCAACGGAGTTCCGCAAAGTTTTGGATTCCCACCGCGAGAACTTTTCTGTCCTTACCGTATTTTTTAGCAACTTTTCAAAAACCTTTTTCCTATCCTTTTTTTTAAACCGCGTGATACAATAAGCACAAAGATGTTCAAAATAAGCAGTTTTAAAAAGGAAATAAGTCACAGAATAACAACTACAATAAGCTAGTAATGATTTGTGAAGAACAGGACAAGGCTTTTTGGTTTTTTAAATAAGCAAAAACTTAAAAACTTAGAAAATAAGCTACAACTTAATAAGCTTATAAACACGATGGAATAAGCTGTTTACAAACAAATAAGCCACGAAAAAGTTATCAAAGATAGCTAGTTAATTTTTTATAAGAAAAAGTGTGAAGCTTTTTATGAAATAAGCTTAAAAAAACTTAAACCGAGACATATTAAGCCCAAATAAGCTACACGAATAAGCTTAAACAACCACAAAAAGATCACTATCCAACCCTTCACAATTGATACCACATGTTGTCCTAGTCTAATCCATATCACAACTCAAACATACATGTGTTGGGTCAATTTCATTGCCCACTGATCTTTCACTTAGGATTTAAATACAAAATAACCTAAGTGTAAATATCCTTTATCAATTTAAGGTCACTGAGTGAATAGTCACTCAGTGAGTTACCTTCAAGATGCGCAACCTGAGTCTACAAGAAAGACTCTAGCATTTAGTGAGGCGGTACTCAGTGAATGAAGCCTGAGCCAAAGAAGAAGGGGATAGGTTCAGTGAGTTATGACAATAGACTCACTGAGCCCCATACGATCTCCAACAACTAAAAGACCCTGAAGACAAGAGACTGAAGAATAGGCGAGATAGTTTGAAAGCAGATAAGTCTAAGCTCTTATCTCTAGAAGTCAACTTATCCTGAAGAGGGTATAAGACAAGTTCAATGTCAGGAACTGAACTTGGAAAGCGCATTTGTCCCATACTTAGAATAGATATTGTAATAGGGACAAATCAGTACACATGTACTAACCTATTAGATCTAAGATAAGTGCTCAACACCCAAGAGGTGTGACCCTACCTAAGTAGTATAAATAGAACTCTTGTAAGCATTAAAAAGTCGCAACTTTCACGAACACATATTTTACTCCTCCTCAAATCACTAATGTCCCTGAGCAAGCTCAGTGGGTTAGCATAGTAGTTAACATTGCATAATCTCTTTTAGGTTATGCAAAGTTATTAGTGATGGAGATCACACACACACACACACACACATTGTCATTCAATCCCCATTGTAGTTCCGCATACAATGGGGTATAATTCTTAATAAAAAGAGTTAAACGTTGAAAAGTTAATTTTGTGTCTTTTACTTGCTATTTACATTTACGTACACAAATATTTTCAAACAACAATTAGTTTACTTTACTTGCATGCCATGAGTTAGTTAATGATAACTTTGTAGTTATTGTTCATTAAATAAGTGGGAACAACAAGTGGTATTAGAGCCTCAGGTTTATAAAACTTACTTAACACAAATTTACTTAAGTTTTTAAAACCTGGATCCTTAAATGGTTGCAGTAAATGATGTACCCAGCTAGTTGACAAAAAGGGAGGTAGCTACGCTGCTATTGCTCCTAAACTAGAGTCGGGAAAATTTAATAAGTGGAAAAAGCGAATACTTTGCTACTTAGCGGGAATAGAACCCTATTACTTAAAATGTATTAAAGATGCTCCATTTCAGACAAAAACTGCTGAAGGTGATGCTAAGCCTGAGTCCCAATGGACTCCTGCTGAGAGGAGGGTGGTCGTTCAAGACTAGCGCCTAAAAAGCATCATTATGTCATGTCTACCAGATGACATAATGGAATATGTCATTAGTTGTGTTTCAGCGAAAGAAACATGGACTGACTTGGTTCACAGCTTTAAAGGTCCCTCAGATACCAAGGAAAATAGGATCCTGTATTTGAAACTTGAGTATCAAACTTTCAGGGCAAAGTCCACTGAAAGTCTCTCACAAACCTACACCCGCTATAAGACCCTACTTAATGAGCTTGCAAATGATGGTGTTAACTTCTCTAAACATGAAATCAATGTTGGTTTCGTGAACAGTCTCCCTGAGAAGTGGCTAACCTTCTCTTAGGGACCGAGGAATGCCAATCATACTCAGACTCTTGACCTTGCAGGTATCTATGGTGTAACATTTCTCAATTTTAGGTCATTTTACGACTCCTATTATTCGTCACTATATATTTTGGTCCGATACACGTTTACTTTTAATTTAACTTTAAGCTAAATCGCGTAGACTAAAAATAATCATTTAACGTAAACGGTTACCAAATAAATCAAGGTTTACATCAATCAAGTGTTATATAATTATTAAAAAGATAATTGATGACTTTGCGTACTTTATTTTTATTGGTCACGTAAAAGGGCTTACGTTTAGCAATAAAATACATTTAGACACACCCCGGAAATATCTAGACTTACATAGACTCAAACCAACACCCACTTTTAATCCTTAAACACAAAATTTAATAAAATCTTGTGTTAACAACCCACTAGGGCCGGATGTGGGGAAACAAAAGCAACTAGAAAATCCTTAATATCTCTTAAGTACTTGTACATCAAGGGTTTAATTAAGAAGTGTCCTTAATGTCTCCTAGTTAAGCTAATACACATTGGATAAAGACCACTTTGGATACCTTTTTTCCTTGATTTACCGCGGCAAAAAACAATACATATTATCTTGGTAATTATGATATGACTAAGTATTATATAGCTAATCCATGTCTTGATAACTAGAAACCAACAACAAACACACTGAACGTTGACGGGCAACCTAGTTTGGTTTCGATTTTGCGGACTAGGAAATAAAAGACTAATACTTGTTTTCAGGCCATATATTTAAGGACCTCACATTGACACATTATACCACTTATTGAAAACTACATTTTTTTTTTTTTTTTTTTTTTTTTTTTTTTTTTTTTTTCCCATTTAATTTTTTTTTTTTTTTTTTTTTTTTTTTTTTTTTTTTTTTTTTTTTTGTGTTTTTTAAACACAGTAAAAACTCTCTATCAAAATAACTTCCTTGTCTCTCTTGTATAGGGTATTAAGCCAGCAAACATTAACCTACTTAAATATCATTCGAACCCCCAAATCTATACCTAGGTTTATTCCCTACAGAGTTCATAAGGAGGGAACGCGACGCAAGGTTGAGTTTTATGATAAGCTTTTACGCTTTGGGATTGGCGGTACATGGGGTTATAAGATCGTGTGTCACGTTTGGATTTGACATTCTACTCGTTACATACAAGCATCCAAGTTACTAGGAACCCTTGTTAAAGTCGTGTTCAAGATTGGTACACTTTTGGAGAGTATAAATATAGTGCTGTGATTTATATTCTTGTTGGTCATGGTTTTTTTAGTGAAATTTACCAATTTTACATGAGTATAACACAACATGGTTCAAACCCATAGCATGGTACTCATCTGTACATATATATACTTATCATTCGATCTTAGTGTGTTGGTGCTAGATTGAGTAATCAATATACCGAAAAACAAGGCTTCTTAACGGATGATTAGGGGTAACCTTGTTTTCATTTACAAACGAATTTTACAAAAAACGTACACATAAACTTTTATTTGAAGAATTAGAGGCGCTAGCGGAAAGTGTATTCAAATTAATTTAGACGCTTTGCATGTGTTTTAACGGAATCCATAGGTGGAGATCATTTGTGCTCCAAAGTATTGGCACTTAGGGTTAATCACCACAATACACGAACCAATTACACTTTTTTTAAAGTAGACGTATACGTCCATATTGGGGCCCCGAAGAAAACAACTAACAAAGGGGCTCGTGGCTATGGTTTTGCTTATATTTAGGGATTAAGTGCATTAAACGTAGGGCTTATGAACTATTGAACCCATAACGAAAGCCTTACAATGATCCTTAAGAAAATAATCGGTGGACCCTTAAGGGGGACTATTGAGCCTAATTAGCCCCTCGTACGGACCCAAACAGGCACTAACATGCTCCTAACTTGTGGGTACGCAGCATTATTTAATAGCCACCCTTGAGCTTATTGGAGATTATAGTGTACTTATTGAACATATATGGACCCTAACATATATTGTAAAACTTAACGGACCCTTAATGGGCCCCCGAGGCAAGCCCATTACCAGTAAAATAAAACCAAACCGAGTGACCCAGATCCATACAAATAAGCCTAGACAGATTATTTTGTGAGCTTATGCATTTTATTTTTGCTGACTGTGAAACATTGGAAGGTTTATGGATCGAAATGGATCCGAGCCCAACATGCTTAGAGGCTTTTCGGGTTCACTATCGGGCCCAAAAAACCCTTACCACGAGTTATTGGCTTATGGTATTAATGCCCAAATAAGCTAAGGACAGATTAAAAAGTTCATATTAGTGCTTATTAATTCAAGAAATTATGTTGGATTAAGGAATTAAAAACTTTTAAATGACTTTTGCAATAGTTTACAAGTTAAGGTTATTTGGGCTAACGAGCCCAATAAGCTTATACGAGATTATTTTTCAGCAAAACAATGTTCATTTATTTCATATAAGCTTGAAGAGGGGCTTATGTTCTTATAGAAACTATTTGGAACTTAAAATACGATTTTTAAAAGTTAAGGGACTAAATGTGTCAATTTGTATACTTGAGGTGTTAAATGTCAAAAACTGGTTTTATAAAGTCCAAGGGTGTTTATGTCACTAAATTCTGAAACATTAAGGGATTGCTTTTGAGAACTTAAGGACATAAAATGTAATTGTTGTAAATCTGAAGGACTAAAAGTATAAACGTGGAAACCTAGGGGTTAAAAATGTAACCACTATTTTTTCACTATACATTTGGATTGTTTTTGTAAATTTAGAAAACACCTCAATGGTATTTTACCCAAACAAAAAGTGGATTTTTATAAAAAATCACTTAACGTATCGTAAAAGTTTTATTATTTATCGGATATTAGTTACAAATTGAAACACGGCTTTAATAAAATATAATATTTATTAATACGGGGGGGCCTTATACGTATACTTTAAAATGTGTGCAATCGTTTACACTTCCAAAGAGCCAGTCAAGTCTGACCAATACACAATAAACATAGTGCACACCACCACACAAGTTGATAAAAAATAGATATGAATTTAACAATTTATTGTAGTTTATGCATTAAGTCGTTAGCCTAAACTTGTAAACTAAGACTGGCCGTATTTACTTAGGTATTTGACGGTGTGATTTACTGCATTCTTGGATATACATTTATGATTCAGAGGACTACTTTCTAAGGTGAGTTCATAGCCCTATGTTTTACCGTTATTTAATGATATTACATCTTTGGGGTGAGAACATAACTTTGTTTTACAAAATTGGACGCAAAGTGTTCATTTTATACTATGATTAGTGTTTGCCTAAGTAGCGATAAACCACTGAGCCCTTATCATGAACTGTCAATTACTAGATTCGTGATGCGCGGTATGTTATATTAATAGATCTTTTGGGTTTGACTCCCGTTTGGTGTGAGAAAGAGACTCACTGTGCCTGGTTTAACGGGAAAACAAACGTTATACAATGTCGGATTTGGGAATTGTTGCGGTAGTTAGAAACTTTACATTATGGGCAATGGTTAGGCAATTTATTGCTTCCAATAATGTCGTGATTCTCTGTGTATTTGAGCTTAGGTAAACGTTAATTTTTCTTTTTATGTGTTTGCATCTGATTGCTTATCATACACTTGGAAATATTGCGGTACGTCAATGGAGATTTACATAAACCTATGAATTCACTCCAACTTTATGTTGACGTTTTAAGCATGTTTTATAGGTCAATAAGGCATGAAGGTGACAAGTTTTTCAGGGGGTGTCACTCTTTGGAGTGTAAGTACTAATGTTTGGGGGAGTATTACATTCTTGGAACATTTGTTATTATCAACGGTAATCTTTATCTAAATTGCTCGAAACTAGTTGTAGCCATACTGCTTAATGTAATGATACTGAGTATTTTGTTTTCCAATGTATCTTCTTAAAATCGTCACGTTTAATGATTGTTATCATTATCTCTGTGTTATTGATATCGATGAGTATACAACCCTGGAATTCAATATTCCCGGCTGCCACACCAGTTTTGGAGGGTGTTACAGATTGGTATCTAGAGAAAAGGTAATTGAGAACTTGGTCATATGTTTTTTGTCTGGACTTTACCTTTTTCAAACATTCATTTCACAAATGGGGTTTGCACGGAGACCACATCATTCATTACTTGTTTGCACATTCTATGCATTACATGCGTACATGTCATACTATTGTTTTTGATTTTGTTAGTTTACTAACGTGCTTGCATGTTGATATACGCTCCGTTTATAAATTATTCTACTGTATATTAATATAAGAGTCTTATAATTAATACTCTTATATAAGTTATTTTGTTTTTAAATCTGTCATGTCCTTTTGCATCAATCTGGAGGTTACCTACAATTCCGTCTACATGACTCTGAGCCAGGAAAAAGTCTTCTGGGGAGCAGGTTATGAGGAGATTTCTGATAATGAAGGTTCTCAACAAGTCATCGTATTAGGATATGAATAGACTCACCCTATATAGCCCGGTAGCTATTTCCCATCCATCACCGGATTACATTTACCCTGACTCGTGTGAGCAAAGACTCCACCAGTATACTGGACGAGGATGAGAATGAGCCTTTGTTCACTACAACCACATGATACCTGACTACGTGGTCAGAGCCTGTAACCTTGAGTATTTTACACATTGGAGATGGAGCATAAGTTTCAGTTAAAGCTGAGGAGCAGCCATTACCTCCTATTGATTCACCTACTGCTAAGTCACCAGGGTATGTTGCTGAGTCGGATCTAGAAGAGGATCCAAAGGAGTATGAGGATGATGAGACAGAGGATGGTCCTGTTGACTATCCCATGGACGGGGGAGATGATGGAGATGATGATGACGGCAATTCATCTGGGGATGACTCCGATGATGAGGATGAGGACGAGGAGGAGGAGGAGCACTTAGCTCCGACCGACTCCGTTGTTGTTGTACCTACTGTTGAGTCTGTTTCCCCACCCGAGGGAACAGAGCCTGTTATACCACCACCCTCTACTGACATTACTACCACTGGAGCTAGGATTACTGTCCGGCTTCAGGCTTCCATATCCCTTCCACCAGAGGCAGAGGTTGAGAGACTTCTAGCCATGCCTACTCTACCACCATCACCACCTATCTCACTATCACCACCCTTTGCAGGGGAGCGCCTTGCTAGGTGCACAGCCCTATCTGCACATTCATCACCACCACCTATGCCATCACCATTACTACCATCATCTGGGTGTCCAACCCAAATCGAGACACTCAGGATAGCCTTCACTCAGGCCCTTGTTGATGCGGTTACTGCCGCATTACCATCACCTCTACTACCACTACTACCACCATCTCTATACATACCACCACCTGTTGACCGTAGGGATGATATTCCCGAGTCTGAGCGTCTACCTCACAAGAGGTCGTGTTTGTTTGCTCTAGGCCCCAGGTATGAGGTCGGGGAGAGTTCTACTACTAGACCTATCGGAGGTCAAGGGGTAGACTATGGGTATGTCAACACCTTAGATGCTGAAGAGAGACGAAGAGGGATTAGAGAGGTTAGGTATGGTATTAGGGATACTTGGGTGGATCCGGCAGAGGTAGTTCCTGAGATAGCACCTATGACCGTGGGAGAGGTCAATGCTAGGGTCACAGAGCTTGCTGAGCTCCATAAGCATGATACAAAGGACTTATATGCTTTACTAGAGGATGCTCAGGATAGTAGGACTCACATATCACAGCGAGTCACTATGGACTCGCAGCGGGTCGACTTACTTATAGGGGATAAGATGACTCTCCAGGAGACGGTACTCATTATGGAGGAGGAGGCCTATGCTTCCCGAGAGGCTTGGGCTCATGTGATAGGATTGAGTCAAGCGGTCTATTATGAGCTTCAGACCTACCGTGAGCAGGTATATGCACATGAGTCCCAACTCTATACACATCAGACACAACTACAGTTGCAGGGTACTCTTATTCAGACACAACACCAAGTACATGAGACTCGCTCCCAGATGCAGCAGGCTGAGAGGGCAGAGCTTCAAGAGACTGACTGTAGGCGTCAGGCACAGATGGTAGAGACTCTCCGTGTGATGAGAGATATAAGGCGAGAGATGGGTGACATGCAGGCCGAGTTGTTAACACTGCGAGGACAGTAGAGGAGAGCTAGACAACCAGGACCAGATGTTAGAATTCCAGATCACCAAGATGCTTCTAGGGATGCGGATAGTCACATCTAGTAGTTTATGTCATTTTACTTTGCTAGGCAATTGTTCAGGCATGTTAAGTATTAGGGGTTCTCCTCGCTAGCATAGCCTTAGATCTTTTGTATTGTATTTTGTGTACTAAAAACTATTTCATGTGAAATTTTCCAAGTTATGAATGAAATAGATGTGTTATGTTGTACTATATACCTCTCTTGTGTTGTTGTCTCATTTGTAATCTATTGTATGTCTTGTCATGACCTCACGTTTTGTCTTTTGTGATTTAGATGAATCATGGCACATGTGACAAGACGAGGACCGAATACCCCTCTTAACAACACCAACCCAAACAATATGACCCCAGAATCCGTTCAAGCTATGATTGATCAAGATCTTCTACGAAACTCCACCAATGGAGACGGAAGCCATAGTTCACACGTGGATAACCGAAGGAATGTGCAAACTACATGCCCTTGTTTCTACGCTGACTTCATGACGTGTCAACCTTTGAACTTCAAAGGAAATGAAGGCGTTGTCGGTTTAACCCGGTGGATTGAAAAGATAGAATCAATTTTCAATATCAGTGGTTGTGCTATTGAAAATCAGGTTAAGTTCGCCACCTACACTCTGTTAGGTGCTGCTTTGACTTGGTGGAATGGTCAGATAAAAACCTTAGGTCCTGATGCATATTCGATGACTTGGGAAGTACTCAAGAAGAAAATGACGGACAAGTATTGGCCGCAGGGTGAAATCAAGAAACTAGAAATCGAGTTGTGGAACCTAAAGGTCAAAGGGAACGATGTATACACTGAACGTTTCCAAGAGCTAACCCTGATAGTTGACAAGTACATCAGTGGACTCCTCGATAACATTTATGGAAATGTAAAGTCTTCCAGACCCAAGACGTTGGATGAGACTATTGAGTTGGCCAACGACTTGATGGATC
>BQNB010055042.1:7684-20576 GCA_026074375.1 Tanacetum coccineum
AGAAAATGTTCCTAAAACATTGCTTTCAGAACGTTTTTACAAAATGGTTCCAAAAATAGGTTTTTGGAACGTTTTTGACAAAAGAGTTCCAAAAAGAATGTTTTTGGGAACGATTATTTGAAACTCACTTAGTAAATCTAGTTGAAACCAATCGTGAGTTATTTAGAAACTAAGGTGTCGTTTGGTTTGTTGCTATGAATCACAATCTGTGTGGATTCGATAAGAGGGTAGAATGGGTATGTGTATTATTCGTGGAATCAATTCCGATATCAATGTTTGGTTTGATTTGGGTATCATAAAAATAAGAGTGGGCCCCGAAAAATATAAAATAAATGATGAGTAAGATAAATAATCAATTTGCATGTTTTTTTTATTATTGGGAGTTAAAAAGAGAAGTGGGACCCATGATATGGAATGAAATTTTCATACCACCTAAACTTGCCTTCTATGAGGAAACCATAGAATATGTAATCTACATCTACTATACATACCCATTTACATTAACCAAACAATCTATTTTCACTATTAATCCATTACTTTATTCCCATAACCACTAACCAAACGCACCCTAAGTACAAAGGCCCAATGGAACAAAGCTATAACACCCCGTGTTTTAGGGTCTTTGACGTCGTCAATAAATCCACAATGTATCTTTTGTATTGTACGTGTTTGCTTTAAATCGTAAACGTTAAGTTTAATCGCGTACGCCAAAAATTAGCGTTCAATGTAAACGGGCATCAAAAAATTAAATTTTTATTGGTTGCGTAAAGTGTTTACGTTTTACGATAAATTGCATTTAGGCATACCCGGAACCACCAAAACTTTTCTACGCTTCAACAAATACCCACTTTTATACCCAATACATAAAAATCACAAAAATATATCATGTATATGCATATAGGGCCGGATATGGTCATGAGGATGCAAGAAAATATCATAAGAAAACATCCTTCCTTGTTTTCATGGGATAACCTCAACTATTAGGGAACATCTATCCAATTTCTTCAAACCTTGACCAAAGACCAAGACTAAGACTCCCTTAAGACCCTCTTGGTGTCTCCTTGACTAGTCCTACATGTATATTACTTATACATTGCAAGAGATAAGAACACATATCCATTTCCTTAGCAAAAATCAACAAAAACTCTCCCTTTATGCTTGTATAAGCCCACGGCTCAAAATCCCCAACACAAACAATCCATACAAATTTATTCTACAATATTTACAAGCCTTAACACATCATATCTAAGGTCATACAAGAAGGTTTGGAAGCTTGGTTGGTTGATTAAGGAGGTTAATCAAAGAAAAAGGAAGATTAGGGTTTCTAGTTGGATTAGGGTTTTGAAGGTTTGCAAGCTTGGGTTTAAAGTCTAAACAAGGGTTTAGCACCTATTTCTCATCATCATTGTTCATCATAAGGTTATCTAAAAGCCTTTATCATTTTATTTCATGAGTTTTTATGCATATGTTAGTTCTTTATAGTAAAATCACCATCTAGGACTTTTAATCATGTAAACAGAGTTTTTACTTGTGATCATCATTTTGTACACTTTTACATATGTTGTGATATTGATAATATCATGTTAAAATGGATCTATAAGTGTTATACCATGTTGGTTAAGTGTGAAAATGAAAATATACAAATTAGGGTTTTCAAGGTTACTTAATATGTTACAATTAAAAGTATTGCAAATGACTTATTAATCTTGTTCATGGACTTTTTTTTATGTTATATGAATACTAAAATAAGGTTATAATGGAAGTATAACTCTTGTACACACTTGGTTAATGTATAAAAAGTTCATATGTAAATTTGTTAAATTAGGGTTTCTTTAATAAGTTTTGATTACAAGTGAGATTAAGACCTTGTTAACTTGGACAAACGGACAAACTATGGACTTATGTACTTTATTATATATATGACTTATGATATAAAGTGAGGTGTATAACACCCTGTGTTTTCAAGTCATTGACGACGTCGATAAACCTAATATTTATTTTTAGTATTGTACGCGTTTGCTTTTACAGGTTTTACAAAATAAACTTATAAAAGAAAGTTATAAAATACTTATAAAACAGAAATTTTAGTATTTTTCACAGATTGTACATATTTTTAGGATTCCGAAACAATAAGAAACGTAATTTTTTGATTAAAAACGAAGAAGTTATGAATTACACGAGTTTATATACTTAAAATGTATAAAAATACTTTTATAAAACCATTTTTATAAAAGTTACTGTTCATGACAGAAACATTTATTTTTGTAAACCTCATAAATAAATAGAACTTTCAATTACGAGAACGTGCTCGAAAGAATTACTAAAAACGGAGCTAAAACGAATAAAATACGACGTTTACGATAATTAAAGTTTATAAAAGTAATTTTATAAACCATGAACAGTAAAAATTACTGTTCATAAGCAGACCCCACTTTATAAAAATGTGATAATTTTGATAACGAAGACGTGCTCGAAGGAATCGCTAAAATCGGGATTAAAACGAATAAGTTGTTGCATTTACGGGTTTTACGACAATTAAATTTATAAAAGTAAATTTATAAAACGTCATAAACAGTAAAAGTACTGTTCATCAGAAGGTTATAAAATATAAAAATGTAATATTTTTATATATCATCTTAATACGAAACGGTGGACGTAAGAAAAACGCGAGAAACGGTTTAAAACGGAAAGTTATGCTAGTTTTACCAAAACGATAATTAAAAACAGTTTTTTCACTTATAACAACGATTTTTAAATTACAAATAGGATAGGTGATGAGCTAATATGACCTAGGTTGGATTAGGTTGCCTTCGAATTTCGTCGTGACCTCCCTTATTTCACTTACCGATTATTACTCATTCACTCACATGCTGAGGTGAGTTCATAGCTTACGTGTTTACATGGTTTTGTTTTATAAGTTTTGAGGTGGAAAACATGCATTTGTTTTATAACTTGACACAAGTGGATAATATTTATACTATGATTACATGTTGCCTAAGTAGCAATAACCCAAGTTGAGCCCATTATCATGAACTGTCAATTTACAGATTGTGAGACGCGAAACATTATGAATAGATCTATTGGGATTGACATCCCCGTTCGCGTGATTAGCTATCACTAGACAAATGAACGTATACCATGTCGGATTAGGGATGTTGCGGGTTAGAACATCAATACGGGCAATGTGGGCAATTTTATATGCATTTATTATTTAATGTCGAGCTTCAGTGTCATGAGCTTAGGGCACGTAATTACATTAATATGATGGTCTGAATCTGTTGCTTTATCATACACTTGGGAAATCTGTGGTCCTAACAATATACCGATTTAATCAAACCTATGATCACCACATTATTGTTGACGTTTAAAGCAATGTTTTTCAGGAGTCAATAAGAACTAGGTCAAGGGATACATTTGAAGTTTTTGATTTGGATATCATGCATTAAAGGATTTTTGTCGCATACATATTGTAAATCTGTTATGGGCTAGAAATCTTGTATTTTGAACAAGTGAACGAAGTGAAGGCTTCGGGCTTATGTAAACAAATACTTTTGTTAAATCCCATGTATCGGTTAAAATGACTATTTGGTTCATTCACTATGATATATCTTGTGTTATTGAACTATGAAGTTTACACGCCCGAACCTTATCACTGCGACCCAATTTTGGCGGGTTTACAGATTGTATCAAGCCAAGGTTATAAGAACCAAGTCAAATGTTTTTGCGGACTATAACCATTTTCAAACATTGCTACATACAAATTGGTATACACCGGGACATTCATACGTGCATACATTCCAATTCATACACTAGTTGTTTGCATTAGTTGATTGTACTAATGCATTCTTGATTTGATATACATGTTATGATAAAAGTAATATTACTATAAGAGTCTTATATTAAAATACTAATATAAGTTATATTTTAGATTTTTAGATACAGTCATGTCAAATTCAGATGAACAGGGTCACATACAACGGAAAATCAATACATTTAGGAGGAGTTGTCAGATTAAGGATCACAGAGTGTACCATACCAACTACACTATCGGGCCCCGAGGAGCCACAGTCACCACCTCCACTAGATTATGTTCCAGAGCCGATATACCCCGAGTATATGCCACAGAAGGATGAGGTGTTTCTGGCGGAGGAGCAGCCACTGCCTGCTGCTGCCTCACCCACTACTTAGTCACCAGATTATGTTCCGAAGTCTGATCCTGAGGCGGACCCAGAGGAGGATGACGATGAGGACCCTGAGGAGATCCTGTTGATTATCCTGTCGATAGAGGAGATGAAGACGATGACGAGGAGGGGTCATCAGAGGATGATGAGGATGATGATATGGACATCGAGGCCTATGATGATAAGGAGGAGGAGGAGCACCCAGCTCCTACCGACTCTGTAGTTGTTGCTTTACTAGCTACGGATCAGGCCCCATCTGCGGAGGAGACAGAGCCGTTCGAGACTGATGAGTCTGCGGCCACACCACCACCACACCCTGCATATCGTGTGACAGCTAGGATTTCTATTCTAGATCCAGTACCTACACCAGTATGGTCTGATGCAGAGGTTTCCAGACTTCTCGCTATATCTACTCCACCATTATCATCACTCTCCCCATGGTCTTCACCACTTCCCCAGATACCTTCTCCACCACTACCCCCGATACCATCTACATCACTACCAGTATCACCACCACTGCCAGTATCATCACTAGTGCCTGTGTTATCTCCATCACCACCTGCTAGTCCTATTCGTTCATTGGGCTATCGAGCTGCTATGATCCAGCTAAGAGCCGAGGCCACATCCTACTTCGCCATTCCACAAACCATTTATTACCACCACCCTTTCATACTCTCCTATACTAGACCAGTTCACCATCACAAGGACGACCACCTTGCATTTAACTCTCTAACTAATCGAGAGAGGACAGACCCGAGTTACCTACCACCTCGATAGATGGTTAGGTAACAGCTCTTGATCCTGCATACAATGGTCGAGAGAGCTCGTTCTGCTGCTGCTGCTAGACGCGGAAAGAGGTCTTAGGGCAGACTATGGTTTCGTAGCTACTATGGATAGGGAGATCAGGCGTGATTCGGAGAGAGATGTTGGATATGGGATCACCGACTCGTGGGATGAGATAGTTGAGACCCTGCAAGGGGTACCAGTTAGTACTGACATGGAGTTGGGTCGACTATGACCAGCGTTTTGAGACTAAGCGTTAGGCAGGTCCAAGATGAGAATTTATACGAGGTAGATGATGATCAAGTCACGACACTATGGCTGGTCGGCTCAACATGTTGTTTAGAGATAGGCGTGCACATGCACATATACGTTTTCTGATGGAGACAGAGGCCAGGATGTCTTGAGAGGCATGGGTGGATCCATGGGGGCTAGCGACCTAGCACGTGCTGAGGTTATGTCGCTACGTACCACAGTGTTAGACTAGCTCCCTCACCCCCTCTTCAGCAGTCAGAGATTAAGAGTTACATTCAGCAGACCGAGAAGACGACCGGTGATTTAAGAGTATGTTGGCACAAAAAAAATAGCAGATTAAGGGAGGTCAGAGACAGCTCACTTGAGCACTAAATCTAGTGAAGGAGCCTTCAGACCTCAGATGGCAGAGTACTTGAGAACAGACACGGACCTACTAAGCGTCCTGCACACCAAGCTACTGGCGGAGGCTGTAGCAATTCCTATATCTGTTATGGCTAGATGTTTTTGTACAGCCTACTAAGTATTACGGGCTCAAATCCGCAATAATGGCTTTTAGGTTGTATATATTCTTTTATTTTGTAACCTAATCGATGTGATCATTTTGTATCTGAACCAATCATGTATGTTTTCCAATTATATATGAAATGGTGGGAATTATGTCATGTCTGTAATCAAATTTGTTATGAATGAATGTCAATTGGTTATATCATATTGATTACAATTTCATTTGTATATTTCACTGTGTGATGTGATCACACTTTAACTTCTTCTGCATAGTCCATGTCATGGTTATGATTTTACGAAATCTAACGGGTATTATATTTTCTTATGATTAAAGAAAATGGCACCAAAAAGAGCCACAAGGTCAAACATAGCCCTAGAAACAACCAACACCACATCGGTCACTAATGCCCAACTTTAGGCAATGATTAACCAAGGTGTTACTACCGCTTTGGCAGCACGTGATGCAAACACGAATGATGTTAACAGCCACAATTCAGGAACAGGTGCTAGGAGAAACGAGCGAGCCACTCGTGAGTGCACTTACCCAGACTTCATGAAGTGCTAACCTCTAAATTTCAAAGGCACAGAAGGCGTTGTCGAATTGACTCAATAGATTAAGAAGATGGAAACGGTGCTTCGCATAAGCAACTGTTCTGTGGAAAACCAAGTCAAGTTCTC
Organism: Tanacetum coccineum; assembly: GCA_026074375.1. Classification (NCBI taxonomy): domain Eukaryota; kingdom Viridiplantae; phylum Streptophyta; class Magnoliopsida; order Asterales; family Asteraceae; genus Tanacetum; species Tanacetum coccineum. Next base: position 14,083 of record BQNB010055042.1, read on the forward strand.
CACTTGTACTCTTCTGGGAAATGCTCTAACGTGGTGAAACTCCCACATTAGGACTATTGGTAACGACATTGCTTATGCAATGACCTGGACTGAACTGAAGAAGAAAATAAACTGACAAGTACTGCCCAAGGACGAGATTAAAAACTCAAAGTTTGAACTGTGGGAATTGAAAAGTGAAAGGTACGATGTGATAGGGGTACAAACCAACGTTTCATGAACTGGCAACAGCTCTGTGGTAGGATGTTCTTGAAGAATCTGACTCAGATAAAAGAAATATGTCATGAGCTTACTGACATGATCCACGGAAGTGTAGTAGCATCCAAGCCTAAGACAATGCAAGAGGCAACTGAAATGGCAATCGAAGTGATGGATAAGAGAATCTGCACCTTTGCTGACCGCCAGACAGAGAGTAAAAGGAGTGGTGGGGGGGGGGGAGTTAGGACACCTCAAGGAACACTCAGAACCAACTACAACATAACAAAAGGCAGAACACTGGCAGAGCCTACACTGCAGGATCTGGTAATAAGAAACAGTACGGAGGATCTAAACCTCTATGTCCCAAGTGTAATTACAACCATAACGGTCCATGTGCTCCAAAATGCTACAAGTGCAACAAATTTGGTCACTTGGCTCATGATTGTAGAAGTTCTGCAAGTGTTAATCCGGGTAGTAACCAAAGAGGAAATGGGACAGGTCAAGGGCCTACTTGCTTCGCAACAACTACTCGAAACAATAGAGTGTTAGGAGTTTAGGACACTTCAAGAAGGACTGTCCGAAGCTGAAGAACAACAACAACCGTGGTAACCAAATTGGAGGTGGAAATGCTCCAGCCAAGGTCTATGCGGTAGGATCATCAGGTACAAACCCAACTCCAACGACGTGACTGGGTAATTCCTTAAACACTGCTACTCTATCTTATTCCTACTGCGCTGAGAGATTAGTTTTGTATCCACTGCATTTAGCTCCCAAATTGCTATTACTCCAACTGCATTAGATTCACATTATACGTTGAAACTACCGATGGGAGAATAATTTTTGGTTGAACACTAATCCTTAGGGTTATACATTAAATATACCTGACCCACTCATTCACATAAACTTAATACCCCGTAGAACTTGGTATTCGACGCTAAATTGGAATGATATGGTTGGGCCCAAGTCCAAGCAATCATCGTGTATGCCGAGAAGATTGTCCGTATCCTGGGGAAAAGAAACATTAATTGTTCACTGGTACGGAAGCAACCAGGACACGAGGCTTGTCCGGCAACATTATTCTCTACTCCAAAACACAAGATACATGCTATAGAGGATTCCCAGTCTTTTTTGACACATGTTACTAACAGAGGAGGTTGAAGGACAAGTCGGAGAAGAAGTTGACTGAGGATGTACCAATATTCGAGATTTCCTAAATTATTTCCCTGGGACTTGCGGTCTTCCTCCGACCTCATAAGTGAGAAATTTCAAATCGCTTCGATACCTGTGCTAAGACACGTAGCTCGGGCGCCTTATCGATTGACACCTTCTGAAATGAAAGAGTTGTCGGAGCAACTAAAAGAACTATCTGACAAAGGCTTTATAAGACCTAGTTCCTCACCCTGGGGAGCTCCGGTCTTGTTTTTCAAGAAGAAGGACGGATCGTTTCGGATGTGCATTGATTATCGGGAATTGAACAAGCTAACGGTGAAGAACCGTTATCCACTTCCAAGAATTGATGATTTATTTGATCAGCTTCAAGGGTCGAGTGTCTACTCGAAGATCGACCTAAGGTCAGGTTATCACCAACTGAGGGTTCGAGAAGAAGACATTCCGAAGACCGCCTTTAGAACTCGTTACGGCCATTATAAATTTCAAGTTATGCCATTTGGTTTGACAAACGCGCCTGCTGTATTCATGGACCTTATGAATCGGGTGTGCAAACCATATTTAGATAAATTTGTAATTGTCTTTATTGATGATATTCTGATATACTCAAAGAAAAAGCAAGAACACGAAGAGCACCTTAAGTTAATCTTAGAGTTGCTTAAGAAAGAGGAGTTGTATGCCAAATTTTCTAGGTGTGAATTTTGGATTCCTAAAGTACAGTTCCTCGGTCACGTGATTGATAGCCAGGGTATTCACGTGGACCCTACCAAGATTGAATCCATTAAAGATTGGGCATCTCCTAAGTCACCAACGGAGATCCAATTTTTTAGTCTTGCTGGGTATTATCAAAGATCAACGAAGGATCTTCGAAGATTGCCAAACCATGACCAAGCTCACTCAGAAGAAGGTCAACTTTGAGTGGGGTGACAAACAATAAACAGTGTTTCAACTGATTAAGCAGAAGTTATGTAGTGCGTCAATTCTGGCTTTACTAAAAGGAAGCGAAGATTTCATCGTATACTGCGATGCTTCAAAGAAGGGTTTGGGTGCTGTGTTGATGCAAAGAGAGAAGGTGATTGCTTATGCATCACGCTAGCTGAAAATTCATGAGAAGAACTATACGACTCATGATTTGGAACTTGGAGCGGTAGTGTTTTCTCTGAAACTCTGGAGACACTATATGTACGAAACCAAGTGTACGGTGTTCACGGATCTTAAAATTCTACAACACATTCTTAATCAAAAGGAGCTGAATATGAGGCAGCGTCGTTGGTTAGAATTACTTAGTGATTACGACTGCGAGATTCGTTATCACCCAGGGAAAGCAAATGTTGTCGCTGACGCCTTGAGCAGGAAGGAACGAGAGCCATCATTAAGGGTTCGAGCCTTAGTCATGACTATAGGTTTGAATCTCCCCAAACAAATTTTGGATGCTCAGACTGAAGTACGAAACCTAGAGAACATCAAGAACGAAGATGTTGGAGGTATGTTGGTTGAAAATTCTAAGTATCCGGAGAAATTTAGAACGGAAAAGTTGGTACCCGAAAGACACCAGTACGGATGACTCTAGCTTCAATGCGAGGAGTTGGTTAAGCATGTTTATGGCGATTTGAGGACTGTGATCATGCACGAGTCCCACAAGTCAAAATACTCTATTCATCCGGGTTCTGATAAGATGTACCAAGACATGAAGAAGCTATATTGGTGGCCCAATATGAAGGCAAACATCGCCACCTATGTTAGCAAGTGTTTGACCTGTGCTAAGGTCAAGGCTGAACATCAAAGGCCATCAGGATTGTTGGTACAACCTGATATACCTCATGGATAGAGGGAACAATATCACAAAGGATATTGTTATGAAGCTTCCTAAGTCGTCACAAGGCTACGACACTATTTAGGTGATTGTTGACCGACTCACTAAGTCCGCAATATTTGTACCAATGAGAGAGACAGATCCGATGGATAAACTTGCAAGAATGTACCTAAAAGTGAAGGTGCCACAGGCATGGAAATACCTCTCTCCGATTATTTTGTGATTGTGACCCTAGGTTGGCATCTAAAATTTCCTAGAGGTCACTTCAGAATGCTTTGATACTAGTCGGATATGAGACTGCGTACCCTCCACAAACAGAAGGACAAAAGGAGAGGACTATTTAAAACTCTCGAGGATAACGTTGCGTACTTTTCAATCGACTATTGGAAAGGGTTTGGTTAACCATTTGCCATTAGGTCGAGATCTCATATAACAATAGCTTTCACACTAGCATCAAGGCTGCACCATTTGAAGAACTTTACGGTCGAAAGTGTCGTTCACCCGTTTGTTGGGCCGAGGTTGGAGAAGTTTAACTCACTTGTCCAGAAATAGTACAAGAAACAACTGAGAAGATCGTTCAAATCAAGCAGAGAATGCAAGCTGCGCGCGATCGACAAAAGAGTTACGCAGATTTAAAGCATAAACCGATGGACTTTCAGTTGGATAAATTTATGCTTAAGTTTCACAATTGGAAAGTGGTTCCGTACTTTTGACAAACGGGAAAGTTGAACCCTATGTATGTTGGACCATACAAGAATTAGAAAAGGTTGAGAGGTATGCTGACAAGCTCGAGCTTCCGCAAGAGCATAGCATGACATAAAACATTCATACTATCCAACTTAAAAAAAGTGCCTTCCAACAACCCTTAACCCGTTCCCGTTAGGGATGGACTTCACTTTGATGACAAGCTTTAATTTGTCGAGGAGCCAGTAGAAATCATGGACCGTGAAGTTAAATGGTTGAAGCAAATTCACATTCCACTAGTGAAGGTTCGATGGAACTCCAGGAGAGGTCCTGAGTTTACATGGGAACGCGAAGATCAATTCCGGAAGAAATACCCACATCTATTCACAAAGACCGCACCATCGTCAAGTGCCGCGTCTTAAGCCTTGAGGACAAGGCTCACTTAACTGGGGGAGACTATAACACCCCGTGTTTTAGGGTCATACCGTCGTCAATAAATTCACTATGTATTTTTAGTATTGTACGCGTTTGCTTTTAATCGTAAACGTTAAGTTAAATCGCTTAAGCTAAAAATTATCGTTCAATGTAAACGGGCATCAAACAATTATATATTTACATCAAGCAAGGGTTAAGTAATTTTTTTGAGGATGAATTATTAACAGTGTTCATGTTTATTGTATTCGGTGTACGTAAAACATTACAGTATTTCGCGATTAAATTATGTTTAGGCATACCCGGAACCATATTAATTAATCTACGCTTCAACGAATACCTATGTTTATATGAAATGCTCAAAGTTTATAAAAAATTACCAATGAACATCACTTGAGCCAAAATTACAAATAGATAAACAAACCAATACATACTCTTTACCAAATTATCTATTTTATACCAATTTACAACTAGAAATGCAAAATATTTACTTACAATTGCAAGGTGATACAAATTTCTTATTAATCAAAAGATAATGCTAGTCAAAGACTTCCTAAATTTCATGGGATAATCTACTCTTGAGGGAACAAGGAAACACAAGTGATTAAAGAGGGTTCATGACTAGTGGTTTTGACCACTAGTCATCCCCTTTTCACTCCATATGTCCAACGACCCACATCCCCCCCTCTTTTTAAAGTCTTGGTCATTTTACTATCTCTTTGACCACCTTTTCATATATAAGATACATGCATACAAGGAGATAACACATACACACTCTTATCACTTAAGAAAAATCATCTCTTTCTCCCTTTGTCTCTTGAAAGCCCACGGCTCACCCCTAACTTCATACCAAATCCATACAAATTTTTCTACCACTTATACAAGCATACACACATCATATCTAAGGTCATACAAAAAGGTTTGGAAGCTTGGTTGGTTGATTAAGGAGGTTAATCAAAGAAAAAGGAAGATTAGGGTTTCTAGTTGGATTAGGGTTTTGAAAGTTTGCAAGCTTGGGTTTAAAGTCTAAACAAGGGTTTAGCACATATTTCTCATCATCATTGTTCATCATAAGGTTATCTAAAAGCCTTTATCTTTTCATTTCATGCGTTTTTATGGCATATAGGTTAGTTTCTACATAGCAAATCACCATTAGGACAGCAATGAACAGTAAAATGGGATTTTTACTTGTTTATTCATTGATTTTGTACACTAACACAGTTATATGGTGATATAAGAGGTTATAATGGAACATAAGGTTATACAATCTTAGTTAAGCTTAAAAAGTGTTAATACAAGATTAAGGGTTTTTAAGGATATAAAAAGTTCAAGTGTAAACTTGTAATTAAAAGTTACTTAGGGAAAGTTTATGTTTTCATGTGATGTAATGGCTTGTTAATATAGATATCATGGACTCATGTGGACAAACAATGGACCTATGGACAGTAATATATGTATGACATATGATATAAAGGATTGTGTAAGACTTGTGGTGAATTAATTAGTTGAAAAGTATATAAAATAAAAGTATATACTTAATTATATAAAAGCTATGCAAAGGGCTGTTTGGATTCGAATTTCATACAGTGGGTTTTACATTTTATAAAGATAATACACCTCATGACGATTCCAAAAAGATAATTAACTCGAATTACGAGTTATACGTTAATTAAACGGGTTTATAAAATAACTTTTATAAACATTATACAAAACAGAAAGTTTGATGTTTTTAAAAGATTATACACATTTCTAGGATTCCAAAATGATAAGAATCATAATTTTTTGATTAAAAATGAAGAAGTTATGAATTATGCGAGTTTATATACTTAAAATGTATAAAAATACTTTTATAAAACCATTTTTATAAAAGTTACTGTTCATGAAAGAAACATTTATTTTTGTAAACCTCATAAATAAATAGAACTTTCAATTACAAGAACGTGCTCGAAAGAATCGCTAAAAACGGAGCTATAACGAAGAAAATACGACGTTTATGAGTTTTACGTTCATTTAAGTTATAAAAATAAGTTTATAACTGGTATGAACAGTAAAATCACTGTTCATCAGAGGACTAAAAATATGAAAATGTCAAATTTTAATAACTCGTCCTAATACGAAAGCGTGGACATAAGAAACGCAAGAAACGGACTTGAAACGTGAAAGTTACGTCATTTTTACTAAAGGGATATTTATAAACGTTTTA
>BQNB010055042.1:21282-36428 GCA_026074375.1 Tanacetum coccineum
GAGTATACACGGGTTTAGTGGACCAATTTTGTAATTAGTGTTTTTCATTTTATTTTTCTTCATATTACTAACACTATGTTCTCAAGTATGATTTAAGGAAGAAAGGGAAAAAAATGAAAATAAATAAAAAACATTATCTTCTTGAGTTGCACTTAAGAAAAAAAAGGAAACGAAAATAAACAAAAAAGTAGTGTAATTAAGTTAGCTTTAAAGTAAAATGTTTCTTTCTAAAATTATACGAAAACAGTTTACTTCCGTTTACTTTACTTTTTCCTATATTAAAAAACTCGAAATCATAGCGTAAAGAAAAAAGAAAAGAAAAAGTAATCGTTTATTTTACCAAAATTCATTCCCACACCTATTTTGCCACCAACTTCTAGCATAAGCTCCTCCGAATGGACATCTGCCCAAAGTAATTTGTTTTTAGGGTTTTGGCTTCACCTGACTGGAACCGATCTAAGAGACAAAAAAGGTACCGATATAGTTTTTAAATCTTCAATTAAGAAGCTTTTGTTTCTATTCGCACGTTTATTTATGAGTTCTTTTTTGTTCGATGGTTGTATATATATAGTTATTATGATGGAGTCGAACGAACAATTGGAGGAAGAATTGGATAATACGGTTTATCCATCTGAGGATGAAGAAGACGAAGGTATCGGTTTTGCTAATTGTTTTGTATGAAAAAATACATTTTTTATTATAACTTTGTATCAGGGTAATATCAATATATATACTATTGCATTTTATGAATTGAATTTGTAATTGTGAAGTATCCTTCAACACTGAAACTATAATGGGCCTTAATGCAATATTGATAACAGCATCCGAAGAAGAGGTTGCAGGAATAAACCTTTATGTGGAACATTTTTCACCCACTGCAACCAAAGAAGAGGTAGTTGTTTTTGCTTGAGTTTCATCCGCGGGAAACATTATAGTGTTTGATAACTCCATAAAATCTGTTTTTGGTCTTTTCTCAGATCAAGACTCTATTTACGAATTATGGAAAGGTTAGCCAGATAAAACCAGAGGCAACATATTGTAAATCATATACTGTAAGCTATGCTGAGCAGAAGGAGGCGGAAGCAGCAATAAGTGCCTTACATGGAGAGTACACATTTCCAGGGGTAAGTATTGGCACGTGATACTTCTATAAAAGCTAATTTTCTTATTAATATTAATCATTTTTCATGTGTCAAAGACTTAGATCATCTATTATTTTGTTTACAGGGATCTCGTCCCATCATTGTCATCCTCCAAAAGAAGACTGATGATGTAAGTGTACCTTATTCTTGTATATACTTATTTGGTTGATTTTTAGTGACATGTTAGTACTTGGTTCTTTATTTGTCGTGTTATACATTAGTTACACTTTTTACACAGTAGTATAGGTGGCGAAATGAGTGGGTTAGGTAACACATCAGAATGAGTCCCAATCAAAACTGGCTGATGAAAAAATGGATGTACAGTTTGTTCTGAGTCGAGTTGTGCTGAGTGGTTTACTTAATCAGTTGTCGAAAAGGAGTTTAGGCATGTGAGACATTTTGTTGAAAAGTTTTGACTATATATTCTTACTTAAAGCTACGTAAGCTTATTATATAAGTTTAGCGTCTATCTTTAGCTAATTTTTTCTGCATAGCACGCCACCAGATCATGATTGGTAGTGTCAAATCCCACAAAAACCAAAACAGCCAATATTACAACATACAACATGGACCTAGTGACTATCAACATAAAACTTGAGCACATTTTCTTTTTGAATTAGAATCCCATCGTGTGTCAATTTTCAACTCGTTTTAGCAGGCACTTTTTACAAGCTGCTCTTTTTTAAATTGACCCATTTATTAGTAACCGGGTGAAACTAATCACTCACTCTATGATTTTTAGGTACCTCTTTTAAAATGTTTTGAGAATCTGAAAACATATTCTGAAGAAGTAAATGAGGATATTGAGCAGGAAAGGATGCGTAGCAGCATGAAGCGGTATGTGGCAATAGATAAAAAGTTTGTTGAACTAAGATTGCAGCTACCTTTACTTGACTAAGGCTCTTCTCTTCTACAAAGATTGTAATTACTATATATCTTTTTATATTGATTGTAGGGTTATGGGTCTCGAAACTGCAAATTCTTTATCTCGGATTATGAGTCTACTGAGTGCGGAACGTGAGAAAAGGGAACACGTGGATTTACCGATTACCAAGTTTGAATCCGGAAAACTATCGGTTGAGGAGTGGGGAAGAAGCCGGTAAGCACTTATTTTCTCTAAATGTTATGTTTTGTATTTGTAGTCAATTAGACAAGGCTTATGCATCTCGAGTATTCCTTTCGCATTTCTGCCACATCTACCTTTGGTGTGTACAACAGGCACACTCCTCCTTTCCAACCACTTTCAACCCTGCCAAGTCAGCCATCTCTTCTAAACACCACAGAGAACAAGGCAAACCAATATTCATTGTGACATAAATTTGGTCATCTACTTCAAGCAGTGATGCCTCAAAGTACCTTTTCAATTTTTTTTCTAAATTTTGCATCAAATAAAAACCAATTTATTTAACTACACATATTATCTTCTACACCAAATACATGCAGTAACTACGGTATATATCTATTTGAGTTTTTCAGATTATCCAAAATATAAAGAAAAAGGACTCACTCTTCTGTCAAGCAGTTTTTGTGGGGCCATAGCGCTCTCTAAATTCCTCGCGTCAAACATTCGGAACAACTTTATCCAATTCCTATGATTTGTGGCAACGATATTGTCTGTTATTGACTACAAGTAATTTCAACTTGAATGGGTTTTGTTTTCGTTGTTGTGTTTATTACTCTATTGTGTCTAATTTCACTATTATGATTATATGCTCTTGTGTTTTGAGCTTGATTAGGTTTTGTTTTATGGTTTTGTGAAACATCAATATGTCCTGTATACCGTCTTCGGTGTCTTTTTTTTGTGATACATGCTCCTTACTTCGATCACGTTTATCTCATTGCCGTTTATTTTATTTTGTCTTACTTAGGCATTTTTATACTATGAAATTTTTGCTCATTGCCGTTACCTTTTTCCTTTTAGTTTATCTTCTGTTTATCTTATTTTGTATGTTTACTGTTATTTTTTCTCATTGATGTCTATTTTTCTTTTTAGTGTGGAAAGAGATTCTGTTGCATCTTCTGAAACCATTGTTTTTTCTAGCTATGAATGTTCTATTAATTTTTTTGTATCTTTATTCTTGTACTTTTTCTTCAGCTTTGACGGCAAGTCTTACGACATTTGTGTCATATGTAGCTGGGTATCTACTCTTTTTGTGTGCTTGGTTTCCATCTACATCTCTTTCATTTCACTCCAAACACCCCTTCGATTCTAAGATTGTCTATAGTGTACCTATTGCCATTACATCAACAAGGCAATGTAACAAACATCAAGCAAATTCCAACACATAAAAAGACGGATCCACGGTTCTAATAAATACTAGTGTCTATGCCAGCACCACCACCTTCTTGTCAATCTTCAAATCCAGTGTGTGTGTTGCCATTCTCCATAACTTCAGGTAAAAAAAAAACTTCTCTGTCCGGGCCGTATACCGCTTTTTCTCAGGGGTCAAAGGCATCTCTCATGTGTTTAACAGCATAAGTTACAAACTTTTGAGTTTAAAAGTTAAAATAAAAAGGCAAGAGCGAATACCTCCTATTCCATACAAGATGTCCATAATCCATGCTCTAGATGAGCACGTGAGGGTGCTTTATTACACCGATAGTTTTGGTATCTTCTTTACAATTTCTGAGGCTTGAAGAGAGGTTTTCTCCGTTGTGGTGAGTCACAATAGTGCTCTTTTACTATTGGGCTAGCTCAGTTGTCCACAAGGGTGTCCTTGGGAGGTTGTTACCACATGCGAGAGGTCTCAGGTTCGAGTCTCTCCGTGGGGGTTTTCCTTCAAGGTGGGAATCTATGGGGTTCTGCCCCATAGATGCGTCGATTCGAGGCTGGCAGGGATATGTACTGTGGAATCGAATCACTAATTATTATTCGAGGCTGGCAGGGACTACCTTCTGGGTAAGTACTGTGGAATCGAATAACTAACTTAGTAACTGTACTAACTCGCCATTCCAAAAAAAAACGTGCTCTTTTAAATCAATAATATCTAAAAAAATCGCGAAGAACATCTAGTCTTTTTTGACGCAGTCGTTTTTTTCTTTTTTTTATATTACATGTTGCAATGTTTTTTAGTGTTTTTTATGCAAATCCTGGAGTCCAAGGCTGAAGCGACATTATAAAGTTGAAGAACTAGGTGCAATCCTTGTAAACAAGCCGTTCGAGTTTCATTATCGGCTTGATGTCATGCCGGTAATTGTTATTGTTAATATTCCATCCTATGTTTTTTTTCATGAATCATGGTCGACTATGTGTGGTTATTTGTATGCTCTGCTCACGAATCATTCGTTATGCCATTTTTTTATGTTAGGATTGGTTATTGTTCATTCTACTGAGATTTTATAAGTTTGACAAAAGATTCTAAGAGGAGAGTTTTAGCTTGAGTTATTGATTGTCAATTGGTCAGGTTATGCTTTGTTTTTGAATTTCTCTCACTTGTTAAGTTAGGCTTCACTACTGTCTAAAAAGTCCTTATTGTTCTAATGTGATTATGTAACTTTGACATATCATGTATAGCTATTGTTGTTTTTCTGAGATTCTTGATTGGATTAGGCAAAATCAAGTTGTGAAGATGATAGAAACTTAAAAAGTATATTATTAGGTCTTGTGATTATATGTTATTTAGGCGACATTATTTAGATTGTATGCTCTACTTTGCTCACGAATCATTCGTTATGCCATTTTTTTAAGTTAGGCTTCACTACTGTCTAAAAAGTCCCTATTGTTTTAATGTGATTATGTAACTTTGACATATCATGTATAGCTATTGTTGTTTTTCTGAGATTCTTGATTGCCTTTTTTTTATCGTTAGGATTGGTTACCGTCCATGATGGTAATGTTACATTCATAACTCTTTATAATTTATAAATCAAAGTATAAATATAGCAGAAGCTATTTGGATCAATTAACATGCAATAATTATTAACCAAGATTTGGGTTACATACCTTTTGTTCTAGCCAAGTACAGAATCAAAAAACTCAAGAACAATCATAAGGCAGATTGAATCACCGTCTTGTACACACGTATTACCAAGTTTAACCAAGAACTGCTCGTTAATAACTTAAACCGGAAACAGGAAATTAATTCGGTTAGTATGTTAATCTATTAAGCCGATATTATGAAGACAAAGAGAAGTGATTTTTGGCTTTTTTCAAGTGTATTTACCCTTGAAAACCCTTTTGGTATTTATAGGGTAAATATTAGGTTTGGTTTCTATAGGGATTAGCCTTACACAATTGAGCTAATCCTATTTCATCAACAAACTCTTAAATTCCATTGATATCCATTTCTCTTTTAGTCCTCTGTTTTGTCGTTAGTCTTTTCATTAAAACATTAACGATCATTAATTTTTACGTGTTAAAATCAATAATTAAATTTATTTATTAATCGTTAACTTGTAGTGGTGCAATCCCGTGATCTTGAGGTTCGATCCTAAACACAACTATTATTTTTACGTCATAAATAACAGCTCCACTTGGACAAAATTTAATAGTGTGATCACATCGCGTTAGCGTCTTGTTACCGCGATGCCTTAGTACGGATCTACATTAGGTCTCCTGGAAAAACCTTTTAATGATTCATCATTATATTATCTTTTGTTTTCTTTAATACAATTTGTTATAAGGATATGGATCTCAAGTCATTCCTTATAACTGATTTGTTAATCGTTCTATCGATTGAGCACGATTACAACCCTTCTGAACGTATTCCTGAAAGTCTTGGGTGTGGCCACACATACATCTTACCAATCCCTCGAGGGGCCCAGATGTATTAAACTTCAACGAATTTGAAAGGAAACAAATCTTTATTTGACTACAAGCAAAACTTATGAAATTTTGAACACTTATGGAAAATAATCGATATAGCTAACCACGTTACGTTATAGCGTTAATTGCCTTACAGAATGCACTAGATCCATGAAGTTTCCTGGTATCTCAAGTCAGGAGGATAACTATTATGATTTACTTAATGACAAGATCCATAAAGTACAATCCTAAGTTGGAATAAAAAACTATATTAAATTCATCGATTATCATTTAAAATTTGGTATGTACTCACATCAATATACTTTCAAGTATACTCGACCAACATTTAAATTTGTCTTGTTTTAATAATATTCCCATTATTATTAAACGGACACGAATTTAGAATAATTTTTTTATTCATGGATCTAAAACATGTAAAATAGGATACAAAATTAAATACAAATATATAAACACAACCATCATTTTATTTTTATCAAAATTATAATGTTTACAAAATCCTTTATCCAAATACTATTCACAGATATTGTCTGAAACTACTAGTAATCGAAGTCCATTCCATTGGATGTTCACTAACTTTTCCTCTAGGTAAAGCTTTAGTAAAGCATCAGCTAGTTTTTATCTGTGTGAACTTTTATTAAATTGATTTTCACAATCTCGACTTGTTATCGAACATAGTGTACTTCTCCGCAGAAAATGTCTTGGTCGCCCTTATTGACTTCCAGGTTCAATTGGCGAATATGATTGCAGCTGAACTTGTCACAATAATTATTTATAGGTTTATTATTGAAGCATCTACTCAAGGATCTCACAAACTTCTAATCCAAAACTGCTTCCACTTGCAGCTTCTACGCTGCCTTGTACTCTATTGTGGTCGCTTGCATCGCAATGGTAGTCTGCTTCTTGCTCTTCCTGTATACTGCTCCTCCATTGACAACAAAGACTAAACCCGTCTGAGACTTTGTATCATCTTTTTTAATGCATTGCTGGACGCATCTCAGACTAAACCTGTAACATCAAGTTCTGTATCTGGATTTCCCCATTTACTAAAACAGATCTTTTGTATTCTCAGATTACTTTAGAATCTGTTTAACAGCAACCCAGTGGAGGGGGGGGGGGGGCTTTTCCCGGATTCTGTGATACCGACTGACAAGTTTTTGAGCAAACGCCCAATCTGGCCTTGTGCACCTTACTGCATACATGATTAGATCCTACAGCCGAAGCATAGAGTACCATTTTCTGTACGCTTTTTCCTCATCTGATGAAAGCACACATTTCATTACTCAAATCCATGTTTGACTTCCATCGGTATAAAACCTTTTTAGAGTTTTGCATATTGAATTTCTTCAATATCTTATCGATGTATAAGCACTTTGGTTAAGTCCAATCAAGCAGAGAATCTATCTCTTATATTCTTCTTAATCCCCAGAATGTATGCAGCTTTTATAATCCTTCACAGAAAAACATTTCCAAGATAGTCCTTAACCAACCTCCTTAGCTTTGGAATGTTATTTCCATAAATCAAAAATGTAGTCGACTTATAGATTAAGAATACTAAATCATCCCTCTAGCTTGCGATATACACATGGCTCGCATCACGATTTTGAATAAATCCAACCTTTTGATATTTTCTTCATCATATCGTTTATTTTTTTTTTTTCCCATTGACGTGATGCTTGCTTCAAACCATAAATGGCCTTTGAAGTTTGCATACACAGTTTGGAAATTTTTGATCAAACATACCCTTACGGTTGCTCATATAGTTGTCCCATCTAACGCGACCATTCAGAAGGCCAGCTTTTAAACATCATTGCCAAATCTCTAATTCATTGTATGCAGCTATGGCTATGAGAATCCTAATAGCTCTAATGTCTGCTACAGGAGAAAAGGTCTCCTCGTAGTCAATCCCATAGGTTTGAGTGCAGCCTTTAAGCCCACCAGTCGAGGCTTTTTTGGTGTGTACTTTACATCCATGTCAGTCTTCTTCTTGTTTTTAGCACTCTACTCCCTAATCTACCTTGGCATTAGGAGGGCGGTTACTACAATCCAGGACTTTATTGACTTTCATTGGATTCATTTCCTCATCCATTGCACATTGCCATAAAACCTTATCAGGGTCATCATAGCAGCTCGATAATTAGCTGGTTCTCCAAGATCCCCTTACTTCATCATCTCTAACCCATGTTTAGACAGAGACGTTGGGTGCAATTGTTAGGCCTTTCGGACTACGGAAGGAATTAATTCCGGTGGAGGACCCAGACTTTCAGGCTCTATGGAATCTCGCTAGTGTTTTCAGTAGGTATTGTATCTATATGTTTCATCTCAGATCACAATCTATCCCACTGAATTCTTGAAGATATGAGATCTCTTAAAGAAATCTCCATACATTGCAACACAATTAATTTGTTTTCAGGTGGATAAGTAAAAATAGTCAACCCATAGTTTCCTTAGGGTATCCTACAAGTTACACTTGACAGATCTCTGTTTGAGTTTATCAGGCTGAAGTCACGTTTTACATACGCCCTCACCCCAACCCAGACTTTAAATAAGTCATATTCGGCACTTTGCCCATGGCCATATTTTCATATGGTTGTCTTTCAACCTTCCTTAGTGGGAACCATATTAAGAATACCACAGCAGATTCTAAGGCATATCCCAAAAAGGATAACGGTAGAGTAGTAAGATAAAAATAGATCGTAAACATATCTCAGTAGTGTACGATTTCTCCTTTCAGTTACACTTTTGTTGTGGAGTATTATGGAGAAGTTAAGATTCTGAACTATTACGGTTCTCAATTAGATAATCTATAACTATTGCTTAAATAATTCACAACCTCTATCGGATCGACCGAGCTTTAATCTTTTCTTCCTAGTTGCAGTTTCTACTTCTGCTTTGAAAACCTTATAGTTTCAAATACCTCATGTTTATGTTTAAAGCAAATAAACTTATCCATAAACGACTGAAATCATAGTAAAGGTTAAGAAGTAGTAGCACCTTTCTTGACACATGTCTAAGTGGTCCACTCACATCAGTTTGACATTAGACAAGTCAGATCTGTTGCTCTTTCAATATCTGATAATTAAAAGGTTTCTTTGTCATCTTCCCAGAAATACAAGATTCGCATTTATCATATGATTCATCATTGATACTTCAAAAGACCTCTCACGTTGAAGCTTTTGCATGACGTGTCTTGCCAATCTATGGGCAAGTCTACAGGGCCAAATATAAGATGATCCCAAGTCTAACTTTCTCTTCTTATTGATGCTAAAGAAAGAATTATTATTCTCTGGTGCATTTTTATTCATGATCAATTTCAAACACACCATTAACAGAAATAGCACTAAAATAGAATACACCATTTAAAGAAACAGAAATTCCATTACTAGCAACAGTATGTTTAAAACCAAGATCCTACAAACATGAAAGGAATAACACATCTAACATAGAAGGTGCAAAGTGTAATCAATTGTTTAATTTCAGTACTAAACCAGAAGGTTAATCCTAAATCAACGTTCCTATAGGCTTCTACAACTGCTTGGCTCCATTGACCATATGCAGATATTGATCACCCATAGCTAGTTTCCTTTCTGCATTAAAATTCCTGCAGCGTATTACAAACATGATACCGCAATCCCGTGATCATTTCCCAAGAATTAATTTGTGAGGTAGATTGAATAATTCATTGCAAATAAATTACCTGAACCTGCAGAACCTTTGCTTAGACTTCTTCTTTATTTGCTGCACTATTCGAGATAAAGAGGGCAGTTCCTCTTCATTGACCCAGTCATGTGGCTGTGGTGACAAGCTTGATTACTTATTAGGATTTTCCTTTCTCTTCTTGGGATTAGGTTTTGGTTGGAGAAGGCAAAACTTGCTTGTTCTTATCAGCCATACGCTTCCATTTTTTTGCGTGTTTCATTGCCGGTTTTGACTTGTTATCCTACCTTTTGTTTTGAGAATTACTTGAGGGTAGGGGTGACCTTTGTCCTTCAAACCCTTTTCATAGTCAAATGAGAAATGCGTGTAAATTCACTGACTGTCTTCCCCACGAATGCATATTGAAGTTCTTACAAAATCACCGAAATCCTTTTTAGGGACCTGTTGATTAAGTTGACTGCCATATCATTGTCGTATGGTTTTCCCATGTGTATGTAATTGTGTCCATGAGCCCTTCATTTCCAATACATGTTCACTTACAGATTTTACCATGACCTGTTTGCAACTATGTAGTGGTATCTTTCCAGATCGTAGAGCTCTACAGCAGAGGTTTCTCAAACATTTTTCGATGGTTACCGCCAGAATGTTTTGGGGTGGATAATTTTCAAACTGCCTTTGCAGAGCAGGTGACATTTTTCCATAGCATATTACAAGCCCACATAGAGTGCTTTTTAATATTCTGCTTTCCATGCTGCCTTTTAGTCGTCAGCTGTTGCAGTCTCAGGGGGTTGATAGGACAAGGGCTTATATAAATAATATCATAAGTATCAGTACTCTCAAGACAATTCTTAGGAACGTGATACCAATCATTGAAATTGGGCCAGTCAATGTTTCTGTTCAAAGAAAGTACTTTGAACGCAGACTATAAAGCGGTTAGTGTCGGAAGGAGCCCATTATAACAGAAAATAAGTTCAAATAATCATTAGTATTTTCGATAAATACCATTTTTCAAGAAAATAAAATATACCCAGGTGATATAAATATAACCATAGTATCTCCTTGAAAACTAGAACCCATATTGACATAAACCCATCACATCAGTTGATCTGCTAGTGACTGAAATGTTTAACATCGGTTAACTTATAAGATAGTAATTGACAAATCATTTTTCAATTTTAGATATTTATGGGATTTACATTGCCAAACTAGTTGCAATTGTAAACATGTTTCATCATTTTACATGCCTTGAGTTTCTAGATCTCACTAAGTAACTCAATTAAGTCATTCTAATCTAAAAAAACGTAAACACATTCATGTGAGATCTCACTCACTCACGATAGGTTTCTTTCCATTACGATATAGTCCAAGGTCTCACTTGCTTAATCCAGAATTTCATGTTGTCCTTTAATTAGATCGGCCATTAGACTTAAGTTTTATGGGTATCCATTTTGGATATGTGATCAAAATTTTGTTTGGAGAGATGCATACAAACTCCATAGATCCATTTATAAACATTTTTATTAACTTTTTAGGTGAGATCAAATAAACATATTTGGTGATGGCATTGGATGAACCAATTAAAGAACTGCCTCCAATCTCACTCACACCGTACTTTTGCATATGTCTTTTCAACTTTGTGTTTCGGGTGTGTATTGAGACAAATCAACCTTAAGGTAATTTTTGTATATTTGAAACAGTCGTCAGTAATCCAATTTGCGTACAAGCAAGCCGGAATTTGGTCAGCGCTGAAGCTTACCTCTTTTTTAGTCGGGTTGACCAGCGACGCGTTAACTTCCCACACAGTTTGTTCCATTTTGGATGAGCCTTTTCTTTCCATTCAGTACAAAAAACTTACAATCAACTATTTGATCTTCAAAAAATTCTTAATTTTTATAGGTTTTAGTCAATATTATTTTTCATTGAAAATTACCCCTTTTGTTTACAACTATTCAACATAATTGTTAATAAACAAAAAACAAGTAATTTTAAAATTAACTAGACTAAAATTATAAACACATATAACATTTATTTGCATTTATAGGTAAATCTATAGCCACAGGCATTCCATTTATATGATGAACCCTAATTAAAATCTATTTTACTTATCTTATCATCACATCATTAGATATAAGACCTTCCCGAATTTTAGATTTATGCATACTATATTAAATGGTTTACATGCATGTAACAAATAATAGATTTTATGATCATGATAAACATGACATGTTTTTCCATGGATCCCATCCAATTTAAATTACCATGTACTTAAAATAATTAACAAGACCAAGATCGTAACCCATATACATGCATGACAATTTAACCATGGATAAATTATTGTTTATTAGGTTTTATTATTTAAAATTACGATCAATAACAAAATTATGTTCGACCAAAAAAAAAATTTGTATAACCGAACCTAATAAAACTTTGAGCAAAAAATTATTTTTGGTTCACACAAAAAAATTTTCTTCGAACATTACAAAAATTTATTTTTCGAACCACAAATTTTTTTTTTCTTTCTCAATCGACATGTACAAACTTCGGAGTATTAAATAAATTCGGTTCAAAAAAAATTTCCGATCCAAAAAAAATTAATATAACCATAAACTTATAATTTGGTAATTATTAACTTGTTAAAAAATTTGGCTCGAGATGCCAATGATGAATTATGACATTCAATAACAATTTATTAATTTCATACATCAAAGAATAATATAGCCGGAAAGCAATTAGGATCAATTAAATGCATAAATAATTTAACAAGATTTGGGTTACATACCTTGATTCTTGCAAGAAATATAGAATCAATAAACTCAAGAACAATCTAAAGGAAGATTGAATCTCCGTCTTGTACCACGCTATTACAGATTACCAAAGAAACTAGCTCGTTATCACGTAAACGGTAAACAAGAAATTAATCGGGTTAGTATGTAATATATTCAGCCGAATATATTGAAGACAATAGAGGAAGTGATTTTTGGCTTTTTTCAAAGTGTCATTTACTGAAACAAACCCTTTGGTTTTTATAGGGTAATATCTAGTGTTTGAGTTCTATTAGGATAAGCCTTAACATTGAAGCTAATCCTATTTCAACACAAACTCTATAATTCCATTGATCTCCAATTTCTCTTTTAGTCCTTCTTGTTTAGTCGTGAGTCATTTCCATTAAACACTTAACGATCATTAACTATTTACGTGTAAAATCAATAAATAATATTATATTTATTAATCGTTAACTTGTTGTGTGTGCATTCCATTGATATTGACGTTCGATCCTAACACACAAAAACTATATTTTTACGTCATAACTAACTGTCCATTTCTTACGAAGCACTTTTGTAAGTTTGACATAAGTTTATAAAGAGGAGAGTTTTAGCTTGGTTAATTGATTGTCATTGCGTCAGGTTATGCTTTGTTTTTGAATTTCTCTCACTTGTTATAAGTTAGGCTTCACTACTGTCTAAAAAGTCCTTATTATTTTAATGTGATTATGTAACTTTGACATATCATGTATAACTATTGTTGTTTTTCTGAGATTCTTGATTGGATTAGGCAAAATCAAGTTGTGAAGATGATAGAAACTTAAAAAGTATATTAGTTCTTGTGTATCTATGTTATTTAGGTGACATTATTTAGATTGTGTGTTTTAAAAAAGATTTTGCACAAATGTGTTTGGGTTAATTGTAGTTTTTTTATATTAATGACTGGTGAGGTTTTTTAGAAGTATGTTTAAGTGAATTATTGGGAAAATTGATTTGGGTTTCATAACTAGTATTTTAAAAGTACACATGTTTTAGACTATAAAATGGTTTTATAATAGAAAGTGATGGTTGAATTGTAGTTTACGCAAAACAGAAAAGTTAGCGATCTGATATATGAAAGTGCATATGTATAACATTTCAGGAGTAAGGAGAAGCGGTAGGTTTAAGAGTCAACGACCAGCTGTTGAAGAAAATACGTAAGCTTATAGAATAAGATAAGCATGTGTCTAATTATTAATTACAGTGTAAACACTAAGTCATGGTTGGATAATATATGTAAACGGTGTGTGTATATGTTAAACAGGTATTTGTATGTATGAACACGTATGTTAAAGTACAAAATTTGTAGAAAATTTGGATTTCAATATGATTGCATTTAGATTCCATATGTATGAACACGTATGTTAACTAATGTTTATAACATACAGATGATATATGTTGACGGGACACAATGCAAGCCACTACTGATGCTGCGCAAGCGACCACCTACATCAGCAAGGATGATGGAACTTTTCGGTTTACAATGTGGTTTAGACTAGCTTCATAAAAGATTTGTATGTTTCTTTTTACTATTAATTTACAATGTGATGCGCAAGCGACCATATACATGCTCTTGTTAACCCTTAAAAAGAAATTTTTATGTTTTTTGTACTATTATAATAGGAAGCATTTCATTTTTCAAGGCAACATATTTGTGTATTTGTTGGGTTACAAGTATAATGTATATTACTCATTATTGTCCAAAGAGACAAAAATTACTTTGCACCTCTTTTCCTCATGTTCTTTATTTGAATTACAGAGTACTTTATTACTATTATTTAAAGCTTTACATGTTTTATATTTTCAACGAGGTTTTTAGACCCGCACTTCGGGATGGGGTGTTTGCGCACGAAAGTAATATATGTGATGAAGGCGTAAATTTGTAGTCGCTTTAAATTTTAAAGTTAGAGGATATGAAAGTTATAATCAACCCGATTAGTAATCAAAGCACACTCAGAATTATTAGCGAGCAGCATCAAACATATATGCATCAAATTTGGCTCAATAAATTTCATAATAGTGACCATACCTTTTTTCTGCAACACAAATTGATTAAAACTATATATAAAAACGAAACATTGCATGTACTACTTCAGGAGTGTGAGACAATGTAATTAACAAAACGAAAATCCACATATATAACGCAGTGAAGAGACGTCCGCACTACATGATACATACCCCTTGGATATTTCTGACTTGTAGAAATTGTTAATTTTGTAATGCAATTTTAACTTGTTTCTTTCTTTTGTGAAACCATAAACCACATCGTAATGAAGCTGATCGCGTTACACGTTCATTTCACTTGTAACTACAACGTATGATTGCGTGGGCATATATAATGACTACTACGTATAACAAAGCGTGTTTGGTGTTGAGCCTTTTTAAACCTTCTATCCAACATTTTCGCGCTATTTTACATATATTCTTCACAATTCCGCCCAAAAATTTCAGTCTTGCATCGCCGGAAACAATGTTGTTAAAATTTATATGAAAAAAATGAAAAAAAGGTGGTGTATGTGATTAGATTAGGGGTGTTCGGTAATACCCGAATAAACCGAAAACCGAAACCGAACTGAACCGGGAAAAAAAATAACCGAACCGAATTTTATATTTGGTTTTCGGTATGGTTATAGTTTTGACAATCTAAACCGAAAACTGAATTTATATAAATATATATATTTTTTCTATATTTATCCTAATATAAAAAAACACTTTTTATACTTGAACTAATTATTTTTATTATATCTATGTAATTATTTATTGTTTTAAAATATATTGTGTAAT
>BQNB010055043.1:0-39282 GCA_026074375.1 Tanacetum coccineum
AGTATGAAGACTGTTACCGATGGTATCCTTTCTACACACTCGCGTTTCCCTATACGTCTATGCCAATTTAATATCTTATGGACAGTTTTATAAAGCCTAACGCGCACATCCATCACAAGAAGCAACATTAAAAGGATCTACAACCTAAGTTTTATGCAATCATAAGTAAATCCAAAGGAGGGTTTAGCCTAGCATGTTATAGAGAAAGCAAGAACATAAATCAATCAGACAACACATAGACATATTAAATGAATAATGATAAACAATCTTACTTGATTAAAACATGGATCAAGGTGAGTTACAATAGGGTTTTGAGGCCCTATAGACGGCCTAAAAGCTGCTAGAATGACTAGGGTTCGTCTCCCAAAAGTTATACAAAATTACACACCCAAAACCCTAAAATCGGTTTTGTATATATAGTAAAAATGACATGACGGCGTCGATTTGTTGCCATGACACCATCGCCAAATGGATAATTCTAGATCCCTTTTAACACGGCTACGTCCTGACGCCGTTACAAAATCCATGACGCCGTCATCCTGAAGATCCGGACATCGTCGCTTTATATTGGCGACGCCGTCTCTACGCCCTGTATGCATGGATCTTCATGTAATTTAGTGTAGAGCCGTAATCTTGTCTGTTTATTCTCCAAATGAGCCCAAGTCACGTGTAAATCCTTCAAATGCCATCCAAGTGCTAAAAACCTAAAAACAAACGATTAAGCACATAATCTAGGCATATTTGCATGATTTATGGGGTTAAATGGCCTCGAAATAGTGTATAAAATGACACCTCATCAAATACCCCTACACTTGGGATTTGCTTGTCGCAAATGGGTTTTTCTACCTAGACAATAGCAATATTGGGAGCATTTAACCTACTCTTTAAAAGTAATTTACAACAGAACCTTCTAGACCTCGAAATAAAAGCACGTAAAGTATACACTAGCACCTCACATAAGTGTTTGGATTCTTTCTTTCTCTCGGGTGTATAATAAATTATAACAATATGGAAATGCAAAATTAACACTCAGTACCTGTCATAGCATATAAATTACCAAATGCTTGGTAAATTAAAACCTCCACCGCTAGGCGCAAGTACTAGTCATTACTTTTAAAGAGGGCTTTTAAAGGGTTGTGGGGTGTAGGTGTAAGATAACATAAATGGAAACGAAAACAGATGGGATACATTTGGGTTGCTTTTTGGGTGAATTTGGGGTCAAAGGGTTAGCTAATTATTTATAAGAATACACGCTGATTTGGTTGCTAAGCCAAGGACCCAGACAATATATACAAACTCTACAAAACTCTACATCAATCTCTTTTCTTTTTCTTTTCTGTTTTTCTCTTTTTTTATATACATCACATGGGCTTATAGATGCACCCCTACACTTAAGTTTTAGAACTCATAATAACAATCTAACCAATGACCCGATTTGAGGTGGATCAACAAAACATGGAGCTTATTGAGCTCAATTGGGGGTAATAAATTACTTCATCCCCAGTTCTTCATAAGATGAATACTATCATGAATCCTAATTGACCCAAAAGTGTATTTACAAGGATAAGGACTTAGCAACCGTGTACTCAAATAATTAACTTGGGTTAAAACAATAATGTACTAAAAGCGAGTACATACAAGGTAGGCTAAGGTGATTTGGGTGTAACAATTGGTTCAAGGGTGACAATGCTCTCCATTAATAGTCCAGATTAACCAGAAAATTATGAGAACCATGAAAAAGGATAGGCTCGGAGGGGTGTACTAGGGGTATCATACACTAAAAGATGAGTGCATGGCAAGGGTATGGGATAGTTATATGATCGAGGTTACCATCATAACAATTATAGGTTTAAAACATGGGTTAATCCTAGTGCCTCTTATCTAGCAAATCCTAGTTCTCACTATGCAGTCTCGGAATGCATCACAAAAACAAGTTCTAGAATTTAATATACTACCGGTACACTCATATAATTTTAAACCGATACCAATGTTCCAGAAAATGCGACAAAGACCATATGTACACATCCGTAACGACGGAATAGACACATATGACTGCATTCGAACCTTAACTCGAACAAGCTAAAGCTAAAATTATCTTGGGTATCAATAATGAAAACCCGAATTCCTATAGATCTAAAGGCGAACCTCACATTTTTGGGGTGGAATTCTGATTCGATGATAATATATATATATATATATATATATATATAATATTATATATATATATATATAATATATATATAAGCAAACACTCAACCAATTACCTTTGCATAAGGAATGGTTAAAGTTCACTAAATAAAATATATATGTAACCGGAAGTATGAGTTCCCGGGTCGTTATGTCCCAACGAGGCTTAAATGGAAAATCGAATAACGGATTGAATGTGATGAAGATTGAAAATGACAAGGGTAATGAATTGGATTTCTATTTCTACAATTAAATGTATGCCAAAATGAGGGAATTTAAATAAACCTAAAAATGAAAGCTATATAACTTAAAACCTAAAACGGGCACGAAAAACGAGGGCTAAAAACCTAAATTTTGCAAATTAAACCCTAAAACAAATTTAAAAGCTAAAATAGATTCTAAATGACAAATAACGAAGTTTAAAAAAAACTAGACTAAAAACGGAGGTCGTTTGACCCAAAAACGAGTCAAGACAAGAACGGGAACGAATCCCGTTCTTTAAAAAAAGTAAATTTTTGAGAAATTAATCCTACAGAAACTTTTATATTTTTCCTACAAAATATATGAAAAAAGAAAATTTTAGAAAAAAGATTTATATTTTTCTGATTAATATTTTATTTTTTATGATTTTTTAAAGATTTAAATGATTAAAAACTATAAAAATAATCCTAGAGCTAAAAATATTAACCTAAAATTTTTATAAAAATTACACTAAGTGGAGAAAAAATGCAGAAATTTAACAAAATTAAAAGCCCTAAATTTTATCTAATGGTTGAAGCTTAAGTAAACTAATTATAACTAAACCTAACTAATACTTAAACTAAAACTAACAAGGACTAACAATGGACTAACGACAGGGACTATTTATGACAAAAGACCAAAATTAATATTTTTTTTCTACCCTGAACCCCAATCCCGATTTTAGTCCAAGTCCCCAAAAAGTGCTGATTTTAGAAAGTCGTTTTTAGCCAAAACGCAAAACACGAAAGTTGTTCATGACATGTTTTTAAGAAACTTTAACAAAGGCACCTTATAAAAATAAGCACCCAATAAACCAAAAAAGGGCTTAATAGCTGCTGCCTCAGAAAGTTGCTTAAATTTTTGGTTTTTGGTATTTTGGACACTAAAACTCAAAATAACTCAAATACAAAAGAGAGATGTTTGAAAAGCTTATATGTTGCTTAATCTGATTCCAAAAATCTTTTTCAACCAAACACAACTTAACTTAACTCAATTTGCATCAAAAAGTGGTAAACTCCAAAATTTTCCTAAATAAGCCAAAATAAAAATAAGCTAAAATCACCAATAAGCCAAACTGAAAAGTGGGATTTTGGAAATAAGCTCACTAATGAGTCCTATTAAAGCCCGACCTATCACTCGTTTAAATAAGCCACTGAAATAAGTACAATATAGCACGAAATGACTACACAAGCTGTTTTTTGGATTTTAATGAAAATAAGCACTTTTAGACCTAAAATAAGCTACTGAAATAAGCTCCACTAAAGATAGTAAACGAAAATGGGCTTAATCTATTCTAAAAAGCTAAGAAAATCTTAAATAAGCCGAAGTAATAAGCTAATAAGCAAAAAATGGAATAAAAAAAAAAACAACAGTAACTAAACAGTATTAATCTACCGGTACTAACTTTGAGTTAGTACCGCTAGCTTTAAAATCCCCAAAAGAGAACTAGCGGTACAAACTTGGAGCTAGTACTGCTTGTTCTAAAAACCTCTTAAAGTTATCAAAAGTTATTTTATTCAAGCTGATTTGATCCTAGTTTGTTAAAAACAGATTATCAAATGACAACTTAAGGTACTTATGAGCATATTTCAATCAGTGATAAGCACTTAAATAAGCTAAATTAATCTAACAGTATTTAACTACACATAACTACCATTACTAACTAGGAAAGATTCACAAATCAATTTTGAACTGAAATCTAAGCAGGATAAGCCACTAAAAACAACATAATAACCGCAAAAATAAGCAAATATAAGTAACAAATAAGCTTCTAAAGCAGTTCTACATTAAGAAATAAAATGCGAGAAAATATAGACTTACAACACCCTTGCATAAACACGGCTGCTTTAAGCTTTTACAAACTGATCCTACAAGCTCTAGCTTGTCAAAGGACAATGCTATTAAAAAATTGTCCATAAGCACATCCTTGGATTGCTTGATCAACAAAAAAAGTGAGCTGTGGGTGTATTTATTGGGGTGAATATTTTTATTTCTCCTTAAACTACTTAACCATTTTAAGTTACGATATTAAAACCAGCTTATCAATAATCTATATGAAAGCTTTTAAATTACCATTAAGCACTGGTTAAAAACTTGAGACTTGGAATTTATAAACAATTGGATTTTTAACATAAAAAAAACTCATTGCTATCATTTCAATCTAAAAACAATACAAAGCTGAAAGAAACAGTTGTAAAAAGCATTTAAAGCTAAAATGATTAATTTAAATTACTACAGGAACCGGAGCCTAGCAGATCCGTATTACTCCTAATTCGGACCTAATCAAGGATCGTCCAACTTTTGTATCAACAAGTATGCAGCCTGTGTTTGTTTTGTGAGAGTCTTCAAAAGCTAATCCCAGTCATCCATGGTCCTTGTGCTTCTTTTAAATTGATCACAGCCCTCGAATTGATCCTTATCCTTGAAAATGGGTGGATTGCCAGCTTGGCAGTGGTAACATGTAACAGAGGAAGGTAGTGGAGGAGGGGGAAAATGTTTACCCACTGTGTAATAAGAGTTGCAGGGTAAAAAGGGTTAACATGGGGAAGATGAAAGGGACGCGGGAAAACAGGGTAGACACTGTATCCTTTTGAAGTTTGAGGATTGGGCAGGTTTAGTCCCTGAATGTTATTTATAGTATTGCAAAACTCGTCCTTTTAAATGCACCGTTAGTCCTTGTCGTTGCGTGGTGTTTGCAAAGTTAGTTCTTGAAGGACTAACATTGTTAACGAGATAACAGGTGTGTTGTTGGGCTAGGAATAAGTTTTGGGCTTTTGCTGTTGGGCCTGGACATAAAACAGATTTGGACTAGGCAAAAAAATGGAATTGGACTTTCTTTGGTTTTTTTAATAACTAAGCATTTAGCTTAGTTTTCTTGGGCTGACCCGGCCCAATTAATTGGGCCCGGGTTGGTCTTTTTGAACCGGACTCGGTCTTGTCTTCGACTTCCGAGGTTGACTTTGATTTTGACTTTCTCGGGTTTGACTTTTGTTGACTTCGGTTGACTTTTTGCTCACGGTCATTCCAATCTCGTGCTTGGTTTTGTTCTTTTGGCTTCGGATTGTGTCTTTTTCTTTGATATCTGTTTCCTGCACAATATAAATGAAAACATACAAATACAAGGTATTTTTGGTACGTTTTTGGTCATTTAAGTCCGTTTTTAATGGATAAAGGTATGTGTAATTTAGCACATACCAAAATCCCCCATACTAAGGTATTGCCGTGTCCTCACGCAATGTTATGAAGTAAACATTTACGAAAACTAAGAATCTCAATCCCCCTTGACTAATAACCTCGAAAAGTAGCTAAGTGTTCGTCAAGGGGAACTAAAGAATCAATAGCTTCGACAAGTCCCGTTTTCACCATTTTTATCTGTACACTGACTCTCCCTAATATTTTTGGATTTTCCTTTTTCTTTTCTCGACTACCTGTTTGACTTCCTTTATTATATCAACATTGGGATCATAGAATGAGAAGCGCCCATAGAATGATCTACGGATGTCCGAATGGATAAATTCATCGTCCCCGATTTTTCACTAGCTCCAAGCTAAGCGTAAAAACGAAATCACTGTTAAGTACAAGTAAAGATGCTAACACTACTTATAACTATGACTTGTCAACTTTTCGCTCCCAACAATTATTCAATTAGAGTGATTGTGCTTAATTTTAAGTTAAATTTTGTTCCTGGCACAATACAATCGCAAAACAAAAAAACATATATTTGGCAGTTTTTGGTCATTTAAGCTCGTTTTTTATGGACAAAAGTATGTGTATTTAAACACATACCAAAATCCCCCATACTAAGATATTGCCGTGTCCTCACGCAATGTTATGAAGTAAACATTTATGAAAACTAAGAGTCTCGATCCCCCTCGACTAATAACCTCGAAAAGTAGCTAAGTGTTCGTTAAGGGGGAACTGTATGTGTTTAATTACACATACCTTTTTAACCTTTTAAAAACGACTAAAATAACCAAAAACTGACCCTTAAAATGCCAAAATATATGCTTGTTTTGCAAATGTGTGTGCAGAACGGATATCAAAGAAAAGACCAAAACGAAGCCAAAACAACAAAACCGGACACGGAATGGAAAAGCGTGGAAAAGATAAAGCCAAATCGAAGCCAAAAAGTCAGCCAAATCAAAGCCGGAAAAAGTCAAAGTCAACAGAAAAGTCAAACCCGACGAAAGAAAAATCAACATAAAGACATTAAGGAAGAAAAATACAAAATAAAAACTTTGAGGACCTAAATTGCCAAATCCCCAAAAGGTTTTATATCAATGGGATTGATTTTTAAAGGGTTGATAAAACTTTGGGGGGCTGTTTTTGCCAAACCCCAAAGTTTCATTACTTAAGCCGGATTTTATAAAAGAAAGAAAGAGAGGGGCTGAATGTGTCAAAGCCTCAAAGTTGTGTCTGTTAATAACAGACATAACCACATTTCCCGCCAAAACATAGTACACAACTCACGGGTCTTTTTACCATCTTTTCCTCCGCCGTTCTTCTCCAACTCCCATGATAACACATTCCCCCTCCTCCAGCAATCTTTCCCAACCAAAAAGTAGGGGGCAAAACTGCCAAGTCCCCATACTTGTATTACATAAGGACGAGGGGTGCAACTAGACATATAACTCTTGGGGACTTAATTCGCCAAGTCCCCAAAGTTATTTAACCACAAGGACGAAAATTGCAAGCACCTATATATCCCTCAAGGACCAAAGTTGCCAACTCCCAAACCTTTACCTGTTATACTCAAAACAACTTTTCCCGCTTCTTTTTCCCCCCCAACACAACTCACGGGTTAGCAACCCCGTTTTTACCCTGTAAACTATCACCACCACCATGAGTAATCACCTCCCCCCTCCTCCACTATCTTTCCCACCAAAATTCAGCCCTTGCCATGTTGGCAATCTCACTTTTCCCCATGACTTTTGCCGAATCAATGGCTGTGATCATTTTAAAAGAAGCACAAGGACCATGAATGGCTGGGATTAAGACTTTGAAGTCTCTCACAGAAGAAAAACACTTTGCAAGATTGAAGGTTTAGGATTTAGTATAAATAGGAGGCTATGTGAGCCGATTTTAGCATGTAGTGTAGAAGTCTTTATTTTTATTTAAATTAAGTCATTTTTATTTGTCTTTCAGCTTATTTACAGCTTAATGCAAGTTCTTTGTACCTTTTTTAAAAGCTAATGAAGAGTTACTTAAGTTCATTCTAAATTCTGTCCAAAAAGCTTTTTATATTTGTGTTGTTGATAAGCAAAAGGAAGCAAGGTCTAAACTTGGAAGAGACCTTGGGTTTTGGGTGTATTCAGAATCACAAAGGACTAGGGGGTTTAGGATTAGTTTTAAGTACCTATGCATTTGGACCTTGGTAAGTTTTAAGCCTCAGTTACTGTAGCAATAGCTTATTCAGCTTATTTTTCAGCTTATTAATGTCTTTTTATGCTTATTAGTGTTTATTTATGCTAAAATATGCCTTGTAGTTAATTTTCTTTCACTAACATACAATTTGCTTAAAAACTGTCAAAAATAGCTTAAACTGTCCTAGCTTATTATCCTACTTAAGTGCTTATTTGTGTAACTTTTTACCTTTTTATAGTTTAATTTTGCTTAAGTAGTAGTAGTTTTTCAAAATCTTAGCTTAATTCAGCTTTGGTAGTTTTAAAAATCAGTTTTAAAATATAAAGGGGTGTTTGGCATAAGCCTTAAAACGGGTCAAAACAGGCTTTGGCATGGGTTGGGGTCATTAAGTTAGATTTAGCTTAAGTGTTAAGCTTATTAGAGGCTGTTTTTAAAAGTTTTTAAGTTTGAAAGTTGTTTTTCAAAGTTTTTCTAAGTCATTTTTTAAACTGTGGGATTTTAAAAAGCTACAAGTGCTTATTTAGATAAGCGCTTGGGATCTTGAGTTTTAAGTTCAAAAAGTGTGTCTTTGTGAGTTTAAAACAAGCTGTCAAAATCCCTGAGTCATTTTGACTTTGTTGAGTCAAATCCACCAAAGTTAAGTGTGCAATTTTTTTAGTAAAAAGTCCCCTTTTTCACTCTTAAAAATCAGCAGGTTTAAATGGCTTTTAGATCCTTAAAATTGGTGCACAAGTCCATGTCTTAGAGTACTTAAGCTGTTTTAACTTATCTTTTAGTTTTGAGCTTATTTGACAGCTTTAAATAAGCTGTCAAATAAGCCCTTGTCTTTAGCATTAATCTCCCCTGGTGCAAAGGGGTGATTTTTAAGCTTCCTTTTCTAGCTTTCTAGTGAACATAAGCCCTAACTTTTGGCTTATTCAGCTTATTTCATAAGCTCAATTGTGATTTTTGAGAGCCCAAAAGCCCTTATATAACCCTTTCAATTCTGCCTTGAAAAGCACTTTAGATAGCTTATTTTTAAGCTAAAGTTGCCTTCTTCACTGTTTTGTTAGGCCTAGTGTAAAAATAGCTTATTTTTCACTTTTGGCTATTGTGCTTCATCCACTGTGCTCAAATTGTTTTCCTAGCAGTTTTTTTTTAGGATTTAGTGTGGTAAATGCTTTGCTTATTTTTCATTTTCATAGCTTATTTAGTGTTGACAGTTAAGCCTTTTTGCCTTTTAAACTTAGTTTAAGCTTCTGTCCATTTTAAGCCCTTTAAGCTTATTTAGTTGTAGGTTTTAGCCTTTTAGTGCTTATTTAGGATAAGCTAGCCAGCTCCTTTAGCTTATTTGTCCAAGTGTTAGCTTGTTAGTCTCAAAGTCCAAAAAGACTTAGCCAATTTTTAGCCTTAAGCTCATTTTAACTTCTGTCCGTTTTAAAAAGCTGTTTTTAAGCTTATTTATAAGCTTTTAGAAAAAGTGGTAGTTTTGAAAAGTGTTAAGCTCATCGAGCTTAACAACTTTCATTCACAAAGTTTTTTCCAAAAAAAAGGGGAAGACAAGGGGTTACCCGGGTGAGCAAGACTCGAACCCGGGTCTCAACCCTCGATACATCCCCTTTTATAACACACTACATACCGCTGCGCCCTTGGGACTTTTCTGTTAGTGTCCCAAGGGCCTTGGTATTTAAGGGTGTTCTAGGCTTATAAGCCTATAAGCTGTGTATAGCTTATTACGGGCTTATTTATAAGCTAATTTTTTGTTTCTTATTTTTCGTAGGATTGTTATAGTGTAAAGTATTTTTAGGAAAATTTTCAGAATTTTTAAAAGTCATTTAGTATTTTTTACAATTTAATTTCGTTAAAAGTTTAAAAAATTCATAAAAAATACAAAAATTATCAAAAAAATATTTTTCTTTTTTAGAAAATTTTCTTTAGTCTTATAGTTTGTAGGAAAAATATAAAAATTTTCGTAGGGACATTTTTGCAACTTTTTGCTTTTTAAAGAACGGGTCCGGGTGCGGTTTTTTGTCTTGACTCGTTTTTGGGTCAAACGAACTCCGTTTTCAGTCTAGTCTTTTTCATTCTTCGTTATTTGTCCCCTAGAGTAGTTTAGAAGCAAAAATTTCTTCGTAGGGTTAATTTTGAAGATTTTAGGTTTTTCCCCCTTTGTTCGGGATTCGTGCTCTCGTTTTCTAGCTAAATTTCATAATTTTTAGGTTTTTCTTAAACGTTTTTTTTGTTATTGTTTAATTTAACTTTCCACACTCTCCATTCATTTTTCTCATTCAAACTCCAATCTTCCGACTGTATCGATTCTCCAGTCCAGCCTCGTTGGGGATAAACGACCCG
This sequence comes from Tanacetum coccineum, assembly GCA_026074375.1. Lineage (NCBI taxonomy): Eukaryota > Viridiplantae > Streptophyta > Magnoliopsida > Asterales > Asteraceae > Tanacetum > Tanacetum coccineum. Next base: position 10,123 of record BQNB010055043.1, read on the forward strand.
GGAACATTCTATACTACTTCTCGGTTTTATTGATTCTGCTTTTAGACTATTCTTACTATATATATTTTATATTTTATTATATATTATATATATTTTAAGGTGTAGTTTGGCAGCGATCAATTTTTGGCGCCGCTGCCGGGGAGGCTGTGAAAACGATTATCGTTACGTTTGACAATTTGTGTTTGAATCTGTGAATATTTTCTTCTATAAAAATATAAAAAGTACAAAAATATTTTTCATTTTCTTTTATTAGTATAATTATCATATAAAAACAAAAGAAAAACCAAAAATATAAAAACATTGTCCATAAAAAAGAAATAAAATTCACAAATTGGTAAAAATACCAAAATATAATATTCTCAATTGAGGTATTATCATAATAACTTTCGGTGAACTTGTTGGTTCCCAACTCGAACAAAAGATTTAAAAACTTGCCATTTGTGTCTCTTACGACGTACGGCTCACCTTGAAAAGTTAAACGAACTATAAAGTGGGTATAAGGAGGGTTGTTCCGAGGAACTACGACCCGAAAGGAGAAATAAGCTTCGCGCTATTCCTACTCCTCCGCTCACCTGTGCGTTTATCTTTTTGAGAGCTACCGTGAAGTAAATAGATTATTTGGTTGAAGTTGTCTTATCTCATTGTCCGTTAAAACCATTGTGAATAAATCATTGAAAAACCAAAAAAAAATTAGTGTAAATTTTCTTTTTAAATTTCTATTTTGTGCATGCGCACTCGTTCTCAAGTCCGTAGACGTCGACAACCACAAGTCCGACAAACTTCTGTTGAATCACCAAATCTTGAGAAACCAAATAACAATCAAGAAACTTTCAATCCTCCCATAGTTACGATGGACGATAATCGTACTATATCGTAATATGGCGCAATTGCTCGAAGCACCCACCGAGGGTTACGAGGATGCGATCGTTGTTCCCGAGATCAACGTAAACAATTTTGGTGTGCCAAACATGTAACAAATGTTTATTTTCAGCTAATCATGATATGTGTGTGATTTACCTTATTTGCACTATGTGTGAATGCTCCCTAATGATTAAAAAGATGTGCGTCATTGCTAAGAATGTTTTAAAACCTAAGCAAGTTACAAGTGTGGAAACCTAAACGTATCAACAATTTAGAAACCAAACTGGCAAAAACACTTATACAATGTTGTTATAAATGGAGGAACCCACAGGAAGAAACTTCACCCCTACAGTAATCAGTGTCCCTTTATACTAGGTTCACTAAACTTACAGGAATGTCAGCCATTGCTTGTGCTAACCAATCGGAACCCAACCAACATTGGGGATCCAATTTTCCAAACTCTCCACTTGTAGGTTTTTCAAATGCAGGTCGTACAAATCGTCCTTTGGTATTTGGACTCAGGCTGCTTCAAAACATATGACGGGGGATCGCTCAAGGCTCATGAATTTCGTGAAAAAGTTTATCGGGACAGTTAGATTCGGGAATGATCACTTTGGTGCTATTATGGGTTATGGAGATTATGTCATTGGTGATAGTGTAATCTCCAGGGTATACTACGTGGAAGGACTGGGGCATAATTTGTTTTCTGTCGGTCAATTTTGTGATTCGGATTTAGAAGTTGCCTTCAGAAAGCATTCTTGTTATGTTCGTGATACGGATGGTGTTGAATTACTTAAAGGTTCCCGTGGTTCTAATTTATACACTATCTCTGTTGAAGACATGATGAAGTCCTCCCCAATTTGCTTGCTATCCAAAGCCTCCAAGCACAAATCATGGTTATGGCATCGGCGTTTAAATCACTTGAACTTCGGTACCATCAATGATCTTGCAAGAAAAGACCTTGTCAGAGGATTACCTAGATTGAAGTTTGAAAAAGATCATCTTTGTTCTGCATGTCAATTAGGAAAGAGCAAAAAGCATACCCACACACCCAAAACTGAAAACACCAATTTGGAAGTTCTAAACACCCTTCATATGGATTTATTGGACCGACGCGTGTGCAAAACTATTAATGGGAAGAAAATACATCTTGGTAATCGTCGATGATTTCTCTCGGTTTATGGGTCAGTTTTTGAGATCAAACGGCTGTAAATCTCCAACGGTTGTCATCAAATTTCTGAAGCAAATACAAGTCGGTCTCAACAAAACTGTCAGATTCATCCGCACCGACAATGGAACTGAATTTGTCAACAAGACTCTGTATGATTACTATGAAAGCGTTGGAATCTTTCACCAAAAGACAGTGCCAAGGACTCCACAGCAGAACGGCGTTGTCGAAAGACGGAACCGAACTCTTGTCGAGGCAGCTCGGACAATGCTAATCTTCTCAAAGGCACCGATGTTTCTTTGGGCGAAGTTGTGGCTTACTGCTGTTTAACCACAAAACCGTTCCCTTATTCACACACGTCATGACAAAACCCCATATGAGCTAGTACACAATAAGAAGCCTGATCTCACATTTTTTCGGTCTTTGGTGCTCTTTGTTACCCTACAAATGACAGCGAGAAATCTTGGAATACTTTACCAAAGGGTGTATTGGAATTTTCATTGGGTATGCACCAAGAAGAAAAACGGTTACAGAATCTACAACAAGCGGACCTGACAAAATCCTTGGGAAACTATTCTGTTCAATTCGATGAGCTGACTGAGCATATGGCTCCTGTACAATCCAGTCCAGGACCCGCTCCTAACCTGTTGACGCCTGGACCCATCAGTTCAGGGCTCGTACCCAATCCTGCTCCTGTTCTGCCATATGTACCTCCCACAAATAAAGAATTGGAGATGTTATCCAACTAGGTTTGATGATTATTTTAATCCAGGGTAATCGTCAGGATCCTCTTCCTAGTGTAGCACAAGTCCCTGTCATTCCATAGGTCCTTCAGTGTCTATGTCTATTGATCTCGATGCACCATCGGGAAGTCATATTTCATCACCTTTGGATCATCATTCCTCATCGGTCATCTGGTGTAGCAGGTGAGCTATATGCAGAAGATAATTGTTTGTTCAGCTGATCATGAACATTTGTTAATGTGTTAGCCCCAGATCCTATCATCTGAAGCTGCATCATCTGGGGAAATCATATGCCCCAAAATCAACCAATCCTCTCAACCTCATGAACATATCCGGAAATGGACTGACTCTCATCCTCTTGATAACATTATTGGGAATCCCTCTAGACCGGTATCCACTCGGAAACAGCTTGCTACGGATGCTTTGTGGTGCTTCTACAATTCCGTACTGTCCAAAGTCGAACCGAAAAACTCCCATTCTGCAGTATAAAAGATACTGTTGGTTTTATAGCAATGCAAGCGAAATCCATAAAATTTGATCGACTAGACGTATGGGAATTAGTGCCACCTCCAGACATGGTTGCCATGATTATTGCTCTCAAGTGGATTTATAAGGTGAAGCTTGATGAGTATGGTGATGTGTTGAAAAACAAGGCACGTCTTGTAGCAAAAGGATTTCGTCAAGAGGAAGGTCTAGATTTTGAAGAATCCTTCGCCCTGGTTGCTCGTCTTGAAGCAATCAGGATATTCATTGCCATGCCTCGCACAACAAAAATGACAGTTTAATCAAACTGGACGTGATAATGCATTCTTAAATGGCGTGCTCAAAGGTAAGAATCTATGTTCACCCAAAGGAAGGCTGTTGTTGACCCAGAACGTCCATATCATTGTCTATCGTCTGAAGAAAGCATCTGTACTGGTTTTATAAACAGGGCTCCCGCGGATGGGTATGACACTTTATTAAAGTTTCTTCTGGCACAAGGATTTTCCAAGGGTGTCATCGATCCAACCTTGTTCATTCGGAAAACAGGCAAACACACTCTTGATGTTCAAATATATGTTGATGATATCATATTTGCCTCGACCGACCCCAAAGATTGTGACCGTTTTTCTAATGACTGGAGTTATAATTTCAAATAGTCGTTGATGGTCAAATATCATTTTTCTTAGGCTTACAAATTTCTCAAAATCCTAGGGGCATTTTCATTAATCAATCTAAATATGCAAATGAGATTTTAAAGAAATTTGATCTTTATAAAAGTGACCCTGTTGACACTCCTATGGTGGAGCGAACCAAACTGGATGAAGACCTCTTAGGGACCCCTGTTGACCAGACCAAATATCGCAGCATGATTGGGTCCCTGATGTACCTCACAAGCCAGTAGACTGACCTTGTATTTGCTGTGTGCATGTCCGTGTAGTTATCAATCTAGGCCCACTTAAAAGCACCTCTGAGCAGTTTAAAACGGGTCTTTCCGGTATCTCCAAGGTACCATTTTATACTGGGTCTTGGGTATCCGAAAGCATCCGCCATGGCACTAACCTGCATACGCAGACGAAAGATCATTGCAGGTTGTCAGGACACTCGCAGAAGTACATCTGGCAGTGCTCAGTTCCTTGGTGATAGTTAAAGCAGGTCATTTAAAGAAGCAAACTAGCACGGTCCTTCTCGTCTACAGAGGCTGAAAAATCGCGATGTCGGTTGCTGTGCCCAAATCTTGGATAAGGTCTCAATTATCAGCTATGGCTTTGCTTACTAATCGCATCCCTTGTACTTTGATACAAGAGTGCCATAGCTCTTTGCTGCAACAACGTTCGCACTTCCAGGTCTAAACACATCGCATCCAAACATCATTTTATCAGAGAACTAGTGGGAAAAAGGAGTGGTTGAGTTGTTACTTCGTGAGGACAGAGGTATCAAATGGCGGATTTATTTACTAAGGCGTGCCAGAGAATTGTTCGAATTCATTCTCCCCTAGGCTTGGCATGAAGTGTATGATGCCGGAGGCACTCAAAAGTCTTCATGGATGATTCAGATGAGTAAGGATTGGCTTCAAGTATCCTATGTAATTATGTACATACTTAAACCCAAAAAGAAAAATACAAAAATATAAAACCATCAAAAATCCATAAAAATCAGAAAATAGAAAATACCAAAAATAGGCTTTCTTCAAGACATGTCTTCCATTTATCGATAAACAGTTAAGGTCCAAGAAATGTCATGCAATAATGACACGGGTCTTTAAATAAGCTCGGAACGGTAGTTTAAACCTTTTCAAAACATGTCTTAATGGCTTGCAGTTAATTTGACTGCAACCCGCGCTTAAAAATGAGGAAAGCATGTCGCCAAAAGGATGGATGTTCCTATCAACGGGTGATTAAGTTCTCCCGGGCATTGATTTACTTTATATCCTTGCAACCTCGATCTAATGTACGCTTCAGTACATTATTTCTTGATTCAGAAGAGAAGTCTTCTTTTATATCATAATTTTCCGTCTATGATTCTTCAAGAAATTATTTGGATCTCACATGGTAGTTTACCCAGGGCTTTTGGAAAAGTAATCGGACTTAGGTTTTTCGTAAAATTTGACACTTCAAATCAACGGACTACAGCTCTTTAAATAGAAAACGGGTCATTGATTGAAGGGGAGAGTGGTTTTTCAAATTTATGACATCTTTCAGGCATTTTTCGTAACTAACGGGGTTATGGTTTAAGGGGGAGTTAAACTAGTGTTAACTTAAAAAGGTCTAATTGTGTCAATTATATGCATGTCTAGGGTCTTATGTGCTATTTGCTACTTGTATCCTAGGTTTATTAAATGTGAAGGACCAATTGTGTCGCTTTCCCAAGATAATTAGTCCATTAGTTGCTAAGTTAAGAAAAGAGAGGGGCCAATTCGGCCAATTGTTGGTAGTTACCCAAAAGAAAAAGAAGAGGGGCCGATTGTGTCATCACCTGAAAGTTGAAAGTAGGGATATAAAAGTGTTGCGTTTTGACTAGTCAAACAAGTAAAAAGTCTAGTCAAAGTTTTCATTTTTCTCTCTCTCATTTTCAAAACACGATTTGCTTCTCCAATAAGTGTTTGTGTGATTTCTTGATCAGGTATCGATCGATTAATGTTTATTACTATGTGAATAGGCTTTATCTTGAATATCATGGTCTTAATCGAACTCAATCATTTTGTTTTTAGGGTATACGGACAAAACCACCAACCTAATCGTGGTTAGTGCGTGTTATTGAATCTTTTTTATTGGGTTAGCATTATAATAGGATAATGATGCTGTGTTATTGCCTGAAATGAATCCCCTAGTGCTCTTCGTGTAAAGTTTGAATTGGTGTTCATGTTGCATTTTGACTATTGGTGCTTGATTGCGTTTTGAGAATTAGTTCGTGGTTGCGTTTTTGTGGTTAAATTAATGACTGCGTTTTGAGAATTAGTTCTAGGGCGTTTTCGTGGTTAAATTATGTTGCGTTTTGATAAAATTCTTCTTGATTGCGTTTTGGTTTACATTCCTTATTGAGTTTTGATAGGTGGTTCTTGATTGCGTTTTGAGCCTATTCTTATTGCGTTTGGGGTTGAAATGTTTTGGTTTGCATTTTTGGGGATTAGATCATAATGCATTTGGATTAATATTAATATGTGTATGCGTTTTGATTATATGATACAAAAAGGTTCAAAACGCAACTCGTTGCGTTTTGATTTGCAGAAAATTTTTAATATTAAAATATTGAACCCCTTATTTCGAAATTTTCTAAAATGATTGCGTTTTGACTTGTTTTGAATATTATAATCGTTGCATGTTGATAGTTGCGTTTTGATTTGTTGCGTTTTGATTCTTGACTTAGTTGCGTTTTGATTCACTGCGTTGTGATTATGCCTGCGTTTTGATTATGACTGCGTTTTGACTCATTGCGTTTTGAGTATGTATTATTCAAATTTCACATGGTTTTGGTTTGATGGTTGTTGAAGATTATTGTTTGATTAGAGTGTCTTATCCATTGCCTGTATCCTGCATGGTTTGTTAATTGCCATTGAATCTTGTGGTTATTTCGGTGTGTCTTGTCCTCTCTTCGATGAGTTAACTTCCGTTAACTCAAGAGTTGACCAAACTCATTGATTAACACTATAACATGATCTTAGGGTTCTTACTCTTGAATCTTGTGCATACGTGATTAACTTCCGAGCATCTGCTCACATCTAACAATTCCTATCTGCATGGTCGCTTTCTATGATTGTAATTGTGCAGTTACAATGAATAGATGTGGTACATGCACCCGCAATGGCACCACCTGGGTCGCACAGTTGAATAGATGTACCACGCATTCGATGGGTGCAATTGGGAATAGGAAAATGCTATCTGGAAGGAAGAAAAAATCTAAACCCAACCCAATTTCAAGATTGCTGTGGACATTCTCAAGCAAACCAATTTCTTCAGAGCTTTTACAGCGTCATCAACAATACCGGCTATCTATATCTAACAATTCTGGGATACTATCTGCTTTGACAGTAAAGCTGGGAGTTATAAGTGTCAACTGGACGAGCAATGGTTTGATCTCACTCAAGACACACTCAGAGATGCTCTTTCAGATACACCCGTCGACAACAACTGTGCTTTTCTTCTCTCCACTCCTGATACTCTTGTTGATTGTCAATTTGTTGGGGTATCCAATGATGAAGTCATACACTTGTCTAATGTCACTACTAATGGACATGTTCTAAAGTGAGGGCACTAACAACCATTTTCAATCTGTTCTTAGGGAAAGGACTTCTGGATTATGAAAGGCCAAGAGGCCCAGTGCTACGAATCCTTTGGGGTGGTGTCACACAAGCTCCACATCGAAGCTGAAAGGATGTGGGAAGATTTACTTTAATCCATTCCACACCTACACAGAAAGACAAAGGAAGTTGGCTAAACATACTCTGGGGAAGAGAAAGCAACTCTTATCCTTATCCAAGTATCAGGTTCACAAAGGTGATCATCTTTCACTGCAATGGTCACAACTTCCGACCAAGACCGAGTCTCCACTCCATTTGTATGAGGAACCTGTACTAGGATCATCTCTAAGTTACAGTGATAAGGGAAGCAAACGAGAATCTTTGGGATGACACTACCGATATGGAACTCTTCAATGATGTCATCGAGGAGGCAGTCTACTATGATGCCTATCTGGAAAAAAGTATGCAAAGACTTCAACGGTACATCGTGGGTGAGAATTAGTGATCCTGAATCTCCTGCACCCAAAGCCAGCAAGCTACCAAAACAAGCAAAACCAACCATGCAATCAAAGCCTACCAACCCTAAGCCGGATCCAAGAAGCCTAAAACCAGCACCTGCCAAACTCAGGGAGAAGAAGGCGCAACCAGTGTTCTGAGTCGTCGAGGCCCCACCACTAGCCAAACGTGCTAAGGCCGGGAAAGTAGGTAAAAAGAGAACTGTTAAGAGTTCCAAGCAGTTGGTTGATGGATTCGTTGATGAAGGGGTTCCTACTGCTAAACCCAGCCTTGAAGACACAAAGGAGGCGATACTACAAAAGGTTTTGCAAGAGAGCTTAACAGATGCATACCCAACTCAAAGGGGTCCTCTCCCTCCTGTGGTATTCAGGGAAACTGACACTGGGAAATTTCAACCACTACCAGAGGTGCCAGGAAAGGGGAAAGAGAAAGTAGGTGAGGAACAAGCGGCCCAAGTTCTCCTCAACCTTCAGACTCCAAAGAAGAAGAAGCCCGGACTGAACCAATACATTTTTAGGACGTTCTCACATTCCATCTCGAAACAAGAAGGTCGTGAAGACTCCACTTCCTTATATGCCGAGCTTGGATTGTCTGGCAGTGACACCGAGTCTGATGAAGAAATGCCTTTAGTGGTTAGAAGTGGGCTAAGGACGGAAGGCCAGGCTGGACCAGACCCTGGTATGCTAGATGAAGGCCAGGCTGGACCCTGATGATGTTGCTGAATCCCAATCGTTACCAACTCCTAGTGTTCTCGCTGGACCAAACCTTGAACACTCGGATGTTGAGATCATTGATCCCTCCAGTCAACCATGACCTGAACATATGGATGAAGGGTTCACAGCCGCGGCATACCCTGATGTACAGGAAGAAATCTGAGTAACGGTTGATGAACAGGTGATACCAGAAGAACCTGTCAGCTCCACAGGGACGTTGTCTTCTCTACAACATCTCGCCAAAGACTTTAGCTTTGGTGATCAATTCTTGAATGACAAACCGTCTGAGGCTGACAATGAGAAGACACAGAGACACCGAAGCTGAATCGATGGTATCTGTCACTATTCAGCAAGACATCTCGGTCTTCCCTCCTATGACGTCACCGGTGATCGGTCCCGTGCCTAGACAAGATTCTCCCAATGTTCATGGGCCATTGCCAACCACCACAACCACAACTGCAACAACAACAACAACTCTTCCACTACCACCTCAACCACAACAAGGTCCATCAGATCCTATCCTCATCAAGCGCATAGGTGAACTTGAAGAGTTTATCGCTAATCTAGTGGAAGAAAATCAAGCTTTGGAAACACGTCTAGACAAGCAGGGGAGCAGGATAAATAAGTTGGAAAACATGGACTTAACCAAAATGATCAGAGAGCAGACGGTGGAGTTTATTGATTCACAGGAAATCGACCGAAAGATTAATGAATCAGTGAAGGAGGTGGTTATATCATCAGTAAAGCATGCTATGAGAGCTCCTCTTCGTGCTCGCTTCAAAGATCTCCCTACATCTGACATGAAGGAAATTTTGCTCCAACGCAGTTGGAGGAAAACTATGACAAGGGGGACATGTAACCACCGGAGTAGGCATATGAAGCACTGCAGGACTCATCCATGTGATTGAAATTGAAGACTTTGTGTAGATAAGGATAGGAGGAAACTAAGAAGGAAGTAAACATTGACTCTCCAAATATTCCGCATGGGTCTCCACCTCACCACCCACCTCCTCCTCCTCCACGTCATGGCGCGCAATCAGGGGATTCTGCATAACCAGAGCTTCTGATTCTGCTCAAGCTCCTCCTCCTCCTCCTCCATCTATCCACTCTCCAGGGGAGTAGTCAACAAAGCACCGCGGCTCCAAGTTTCCTCCACCAGACAGCTGCTTCAGTGATACTCTGCTTGGACAACGACTGACACCCGGGTCAAGCCCTCAATCACAACAATTCCTGATGACCTCTATATGGATGATGAAACCACTGCAGATGATCAAGCATAGTCTAGTGGTGATGAGGTAGGACGTGATCATATTCCTACAATCAACTTGAGGCCAGGCTGGTGGAAACCCTCACTGAAGACAGACGGCCACTCCAGATCCTGCTTGGACTTTTTCAATATCATGATCTGACTATGCCACAAATAACTGAAGCTCCTTTACTCTGAAGTAAAATATATAACCTCCACTAGTAAAAACTCTCTGCTTGCCCAAACCGGGGATAGGCGATAATTATAGTTTGGTACTGCAAACAACAAGGGAATCACTCACCTGACACTTCTGAAGTCATGGAAGGCCCTGCATTCGAAAAATGTTAAAGTGTTTCATCCTGACGTGAATCATTCCAATTCCTAATGAAGAGTGCCACACACTTTCTCACTGATCAAGTGGATGATAGAATCCTCAAGTACAACGTTCAGCAAGCCACTTACACTGGGGTGGTGAAAAAGGCCATGTAAACCATTCAACGGACTTCTTCTTCTAACAAAGACCTAGAGTATCTACGATCATGGTCACTAAGGTTGGCTGACCGGCCTTGACATTCTCAAAGCATGAAGGCGAATTTTTTCCTGATGTAGGCTTGGAGCAACTCGTGCTGATCAGTTCTGGATTGAAGAGGATGCAGTATGACCATTGCTGGTATGTTATGGTATCGCTCACTGGTGGTTCCAAGGACAAAAGATTCTACATGATCGATTCTCATCTGAAGGAGACAGCCGAGCAGTGGAACTCATATGTGGTATCTTAAGTGTCTGTCCGAATCGAAGTCTTTTCAATGTTTGGGTTCAACTACATGAAAATTAAAGATAGGTCTTCGTCGAGCTGATCTCAAAAAGAATACATCATAGCATAATCTAGAAAGGGACTTCAAATATATGATGTACCCTAGTGACTTTGAAGATCTGTACTGGTTAAATCTTAAGGTCACTTGAAAACCCACCTATCACCCGAAGACAAAAAGATTTCTAACTTACCGCTGTCAACTATGGTCTAGAAACTCTTGGTTATTCTGGACAACGTGTAGAAGACTCCAACTGGGAATTAAGAGCTATCCAGACACAGCTAAACCTCACCAAACCTCATGGAGTGCCACTGGATTTGAGTTTAAGCATGATTTTCACGTCCATTGACTCTCCAAGGGCAGTCATTTTTAGAGATAGATACGGGGTTCAGATGATCATGAGGTTTAATGAAATACACAAGTTCAGTGATGGCACTCTGCAACAGATTGATGAAGCATTGGACTATCGAGTCAAGGAATTCTGGATCAACAGGATCATCCAGGTGAACGCCCAGATTTTGGAAAAAAAGGATGTTGACAGATGCAAGAACTTCATGTTCGCTATCAGGAAACGGACTAAAGACAAGACGTATCTTTCGGAATCTAGAGAGCTTTGTTGGTGGACGGATTCGAGAAGGCGACTACCGGTTACTGCAGAGAACCGAATGAGGGGTAGTCTATTTTATACGTTGTTGTAATATGTACATTATTATGTAGTGACTAAAACTGTAACTTAGGCTTGTATATTAAGTAACTATATGTTTCACATTCGGATTATATAAACCTGACACACTTTCTCCCAAATTTTCCTAACTTAAATCAATTGAGACCTAAAATCCCTTTTTCCCCAAACGGATTTGAATTTTTGCTCGGGGAGAAAATTGAGATATAATATGAAAAATTTGATATAAAATGTGATCTTTTAAACTCAAGTGTAGGCTCCTCCATATGTGCTAAACCTTTTCGAATAATTGATGCACATATTAAGGGGGAGCGAATGTTATATGATGGCGAAGAGAACAGTACCAAAAGACCGACCCTGTATTTACTTTATCAGAGTGATAAAGGTTGGTAAGGTTGGTTAATGTTCCCATGATTCCCGCCAGAGAGCCGGAGGGATAGATCTACCAGGGACAATCCACTAGTTAGTGTAGTCAGTCCTAGGTATAATTACAAAGGGAGTAATGTGTGAATAAGGGAATGGCCGGACTGAGAATAGAGCTTGTACTGGAATTAACCAACAATGGGGTTACGAGTAATAAAGTCTCGGTATGCACTGAAGGGTTGAAGAATGAAATGAATGTTAAGATAAAGGGGTGAAAAGTTAGTAGCCCTCCTTAAAACTTAGGCAGAAGAAGAAACTGGGTCAATACATATAACTGTCAGAATCACCCATTGGCTTGATTGCTAACATTGAAGTGATAAGTTCATGGACCTACGTGATACGGATGTATCAACCCCTCCCTACCCACTCAAGAGCCCTCCAAAGGACTCAGTTTAAATTCTCACGGAGATGTCAATACATTTCCTATCATCTCTCTCACTCGAGTTAGATGATATTGAAAGGTGACGTCTGCTCCAGCCTCCGACTACTAAAACCAAAAATGCACTATTGAGTCTAGAGCCATGAGACCATCCACAAATCTCATTAGGACACTTATCCATATTGTGCTTGTTTCTCACGCACTGTGGACACAAGTAAAGATTTAAGAGTCCTTCGCATCTATCCTCGTGGTATTGCCAGAACATCTGAGGAGACATAAGTATCGCAAGAAAGATGGAAATCCTTCTAGAGCTAACATCAAACAAGCTCTTGGTAGGTGACATGTAAGATCCATTATGGATTAAACTTGTGAAAAATGGAAAGCAACGATGGTGCGATTCCTTGTGAATCAAACTTGTTCCAGGGTGTGAATTGACGAACACATTTTGGGGAAACATCTCGATGTGCTCAACAAAACTGATTCTTCTAGCACATCGATTGTGAACTTATTTCAAATACAAATGAGTTTTAATGAAATTTGATTTTATGCTATCAAAACACTCTCAGATGTGTTACAAATACTTTCTCAATCGACACCGGTCAATTGATTTTCAAATCAAGTTTTCTCTTTAATCCGGTAAGATAGTAACTAACTGATTACATCTTATCGTAGCCTTCATCTAGGTGTCTGCTTTGAGACGTTCCGATACAGAGAACAGGCTAAATATGGAGATTTTGATGGTTAGCATCAGATGATCTTTATACTTTTTACTGAAATCCTGTCAAGGAGATTCTTCTTAAGATGAATCTACCTGATCACAGGTCGGTCCTCACGGATCCGGAGGTTAATCCAACCAGACTCGGGCGAATGACAAAGACATATTCACCAACCAGCTTTTTATTGCTAACTGTTTTTGTTACAGGATCAAGCAAAGATGGAGAGGAGGAACACCTCGTTCTAAGTAGAGTCAATTCACACCAATGCTCACACTTTGTTTCCACGTAAAGACATCATAACAACTGAATGACCTACAACACAGCTTCCGCAACTCTGAGAAGTAGTATCATGATCAAGAAAAGTGTGAGCATGCGGGTCCGAAGGTCACAACATCACATAGAGGCAATGCTACTCAACAAGGATGATTAAGAGATTTAAGATGTATGATGATCTCAAAGAAAGCTCAAAGATCGCACAAGTCTAAGAGACAAATCTCAAAGTTCACTACACAATGTACAATGATCTCAATGAATGAAGAATCAAAGACTACGAGCTACAGACAGAAGGTCGAAGAACTAGAATGCTATTATTCGAATTGTATTTTATGGGGTGACCTCCCTTAGGGGGAGATTGTTAGGATTATGAAAAAGACTCGGTCACCCCCGTGTATTGTTTAGTATAGCAAAGCTCGTAGTTAGAAAGTAAGCGTATGACTAGTAGTATTGGGTCGGGCCTTTAGCCCACTTGTAAGCCCATACCCAAGCCCATAGAGCTTACAATAATGTATATATACCTTTCTAGCCATGGGAAGGGGTTGGTTGTTCATTTTATGATAATACTTTATCTTGCTTTTTTTCTCTCTTAGAAATATCACTTTCTCTCTCTAAGTTTAAGGGGCCAACCATCATCTAATGCTTTGTGTTTTGATATCCAATTTAATACGGATAATGAAACTAAAGAAAAGTCTAAGCTTAAAGGACTTCGCTGTAAACCAAAAAGTGCTTCCCGGGAGACACCGAGATTGTTATTTAATTTTTTCGAGGTTTGTCTTCCAGGCATCAATACGGCTTATCCGGCCCCTACATACGGTGTTTTGATTATCTTCGGACGTTATCGTCTTTATTTTTATTTGCACTTTAAAATACTTTTATTGTCTAGATTTGGAATTCGGTGTTTTCACTAACCTGGTACGCCGTATCACCAAAACTGACTCGTAGTTAATTTGTTTAGTTTAGTTTAATATTAACCGTAGGTTACCATGATAGGACTATGAAAGGTTTTTTTTATATTCTATACATGACCTCATGTAAAGAAATATCGACGAAGTTGGTGGAATACATATTTTCTAGAATTCTATGTGTGTGCTGTTCGTGCTAGGTTTTCAGACGCTTTTTCATACAACAATGTTGCTCATAAATCGCAACTTGGAGAATTACCGAGCAATTATCTAGGAGAGTTTCTCAATTCTAATTCTATTTATATTCTCGTCTTTACTTGTTTTATCTTTACAAACGAGGATTTCATGTTGTTTAATTCAAGTGGAGGGGGGGTGGTAATTAGAATGATTACTAGTCATATTTTGCTCACTATTAATGCTTAATTTAATGCTTCAATTTTTTTTTAAGCATTACTGTTGTGAGATGACATGTTACATATCCGCTATACAAGATATGGTTGTGAGATGTAATGTTTACGAGCTTGCATGTTATTCCGTCGGTAACGGGGGGGGGGGGGTCATGTAGGCATGTCGTTGCTGGAAGCGTGGGTTTAAGCTTGTGGGTGAATGTTTGATGGGTCCGAGTCCGTGATCTTGCGTCATCCTAACAGTTGGGTAAAGGGGTTGGTGGATGGTGCGATATCCTCAGGGGCTGCCGGCGTGTAGGACTTGTTGGGGTGCGGGTGCTGCCGGGCGCGAGGTTGGGGGTGGAGGGGGTTTGTTGGGTGTTGGTTGAATCCGGTTGTAGGGCCTTGTGTTTTTACACTGATGGGAAGGGTCGTTTACGGGGTAGAAGGGGGGAGGGGGGGGGGGGGGGGGGGGGGGGGGGGGGGGAGGGGGGGGGGGGGGGGGAGGGGGGGGGGGGAGGCGGGGGTGGGGGGGGGGGGGGGGGGGGGAGGAGGGGGGAGGGTGGGGGGGGGGGGGGAGGGGGGAGGGGGTGGGGGGGTGTGGAGGGGGGGAGGGGGGGGAGGGGGGTGCGCGGGGGGGGGGAGAGGGAGGGGAGGGGGGGCGGGAGGGGGGAGGGGGGTGGGAGGGGGTGGGGGTGGTGTGGGGTGGGTGGGGGAGGGAGGGTAGGGGAGGAGGTAGGGGGGGGGTTGGGGGGGGGGGGGGAGGGGGGTGGGGGGGTGGGGGGGGGGGGGGGGGGGGGAGGGGGGGGGGGGGGGGGGGGAAGGGGGGGGTGGGGGGAGGGGAGGAAGGGGGGGGTGAGTGGGGGGGGTGGTAGGATGGGGGGGGGTAGGGGGTGGCGGGTGGGGCGGTATGGAGGGGGAGGGGGGGGGGGGGGAGGTGGGGGGTGGGGAGGGGGCGGGGGGGGGGGGAGGGGGGGGGGGGAGGGTGGGGGGGGTAGGGGGGGGAGAGGAGGAGGGGGGGGGGGGGGGGGGGGGGGGGGGGGTTGGGGGTACGGGGGGTGTGGGGGTGGGCTGGGGAGGGGGAGGGGGGTGGGGGGGGGGGGGAGGGGGGGGGGGGTGTGGTGGGGGAGGGGGGGGTGGGGGGAGGGGTGGGGGTTGGGGGGAGGGAGGTGGGGGAGGGGGGGGGGGGGGGGGGGGGGGAGGAGGGGGGGAGGGGGGGCTGGGTAGGGTGGGGGCGGGGGGGGGAGGTGGGGGGGGGAGGGGGGGGAGGAGGGGAGGGGGGGGTGCGGGGGGGGGTGGGGGGGGGAGGGGAGGGGTTGGGTAGGGGAGGGGAGAGAGGGGGAACGTCCGGGGGGGGGTGGGTGTGGAGGTGGGGGGTGGGGAGGGGGGGGGGTTGGCGAGGGGGGGGGCGGGGGAGGGGGGGCGGGGTGGGGGGGGGGGCGGGGGGGGAGGGGGGGGGGGGGGGGGGGGGGGGGGGGGGGGGGGGGGGCGGGGGGGGGGGGGGAGGGTGGGGGGGGTGGGGTAGGGGGGGAGGGGGGGGAGGATGGGGGGGGGGGGAGGGGGGGAGGGGGATGGGGGTGGGGGGGTGGGGGGGGGGCGGTGGTAGGGGGGGGGTGGGGGGGTGTGTGGGGATGGGGAGGGGGGGGGGGGGGAAGGAGCGCGAGGGGGGGGAGGGGGGGGGGGGGGGGGGGGGGGTGGGGGAGCGGGAACTGGGGGAAGTGGGCGAGGCAGGGGGGGGGGGGGGGGGGGGGGGGCGGTATGTGGGGCGGGGGTAGGTAGGGGTGGTGGGTGGGGGGGGGGAGGGGGGGGGGGGCGGGGTGGGGGGGGGGGGGTGGGGGGGGGGAGGGAGGGGGGGTGAGGGAGGCGGGGGGGGGGAGGGGGGTCAGGGGGGAGGGAGAGCGTGGGAGGGGGGGGAGTGGGGGAAGGGGCCGGGGTAGGGGAGGGAGTGGAAGGAGGGGGGGTGGGGGGAGGGGGGGGAGGGGAGGGTGGGGGGGGGAGGGGGGGGGGGGAGGGGGGGGGGGTGTTGGGGGTAGGGGGGGTGCGGGGGGGGAGGGGGGGGGGGGGGGGGGGGGGGAAGGGTGGAGGGGGGGGGGGGGGGTGGAGGAGGGAGGGAGGGGTGGTGTATTACGGGAGTGGGGGGGGGGGGGGGGGGGGGGGGGGGGGGTGTAGAGGGGTTAGGGGGGGTAGGGTGCGGGGGGGGGGGGCGGGGGGGGTTAGGGGGGGGGGGGGGGGAGGGGGAGGGGGGGGGTGGGGCGAGGGGGGGCGGGGGGGGGGGGGGGGGGGGGGAGGAGGGGGGGGGTGGGGTGGGCGAGGGGGCAGGGGGCGTGGGGGGGATGGGGGGGCGGGGGGGGGGGGGATGGGGGTTGGGGTGGGGGGGGGGTGGGGGCGGGGGGGGGGGGGGGGGGGGGGGGGGGGGGTTGGGGGGAGGGACGGAGGGGGGGGGGGTGGTGGGGGGGGGGGGGGGGGCAGGGGGGGGAGGGGGGAGGGGGGGGGGATGGGGGGGGGAGGGGGGGGGTGGGTTGGAGGGGGGGGTAGGGCACGCGAGGGGGCGGGGGGGCGGGGCGGGGGGGGGGGGGGGGGGTGGGGGTGCGTGGGGGGACGGGCGGGAGGGGGGGGGGGGAATGGGGGGGGAGGGGCGAGGGGGGGGTGGGTGGAGGAGAGGGCGGGGGGGTTTGGGGGAGGGGGGGGGGGAGGGGAGGGGGGGGAGGGGAGAGGAGGTGGGGGGGGGTGGACGGGGGGGTGTGGGGATGGGAGAGTGGGGGGGGGGGGGGTCGGAGGGGAGGGGGGGTGGGAGGGGGGGGAGGTGGGGGGGGGGTGGGGGGGGGTGGGGGTGCTGTGGGGGTGTAGGGGGGGGGGTGGTAGGGGGGGTGTAGGGGAGAGGGGTGGGGGGGGGGGAGGGGGGGCGGTGGGGTGAGGGGGGGGGAGAGGGGGGGTGGGGGGGGGGAGGGGTGGGGGGGGGGTGGGTAGGGGGGAGATGGGGGTGGGGTAGGGGGGGGAAGGGGGAGGAGCGGGGGGGGGGCGAGGGAGGAGGGGGGGGGGGGGGGGGGGGAGGGTGGGGGGGTAAGGGGTGGGGGGGGGGGGGGGGGGGGAGGTTGGGGAGAGCGGGGGGGATAGGGGGGATGGTGGCAGCGTGGGGGGTGAGAGGGGGGGGGGGGGGCGGCTAGGGGGAGGGGGCGGGGAGGGGGGGGGGGGGGGAGAAGGTGGAGGGGGGGTGGGTGGTGGGGTGTGGGGGGGGTGGAGGGTGGGGGGTGGGGGTTGGGGGGTAGGGGGGGGAGGGGGGGCGGGAGGGTGAGCAGGTGGGGGGTTGGGGGGTGGGGGGGGGGGGGGGGGGGTGGGGGGGGGTGGGTGAGGGGGGTGGGTTGGGGGGGGGGCATGGGGGGGGGAGGTGGGGGGGTTGGTGTAGGGGGGGGGTGGAGGATGGGGGAGGAGGGGATGGGGGGGACAGTGGTGTGGGATGGGGGCGGGGGGGGGGGGGGGGGGGGGCGGGGGGTGGGTTCGGGTGGAGGATGTGGGGGGGGGGGGGGGGAGGGGCGGGGGGGGGAGGTGGCGAGTATGGGGGGTGTAGGGGGGAGGGCGAGGGGGGGGGGGGGGATTGAGGTGGGGGGGGGGGGAAGGGGTAGGGGGGGGGGGGGGGGGGGGGGGGGGGGGCGGGGGGTGGGCGGGGGGTGGGGTGGGGGGCGGGAGGGGGGGGGGACGTGGGGCGGGGGTGGGGGCGGGGGGGGGGGGGGGCGAGCGGGGGGTGGGGGGGAGGGGGGGGGGGTGGGGGCAGGTGGGTGGGGGGGGGGGGGTGGGGGGGGGTAGGGGGGGAGGGGGGGGGGGGGGAGGGGGGGGGGGGGTGAGGGGGTGGGGGGATCGGGGGGGGGGCAGGGGGGGGGGGGATGAGGGGGGGGGGGGGCGGGGGGGGGGGTGAGGGAGGGGCGGGGGGTGGGGGGGGGGGGGGGGGGGGGGGGTTGGAGGGGGGGGGGCAGGGAGGACGGGGAGGGGGGGCCGGGGGTGGGGAGGCATGTGGGGGGGGGGAAGGACGTGGGGTGGGGGGGGGGGGGGCTGGCGGTGTAGGGGACATCAGGGTTTTTTTCTTTTTGTTTTTGTATTTTTTTTTCTTTCTTTTTTTTTCTTGTTTTTTTTTTTTTTTTCTTTTTTTTATTTATTTTTTAGTTTTTTATTTTTTTTTTTTCTGTTTTTATTCTTTTTTATTTTCTCTTTTTTATTTATTTTTTTTTTTTTTTTTTTCTCTTTTTTTTTTATTTAATTTTTTTTCTTCTTTATTTTCTTTTTCTTTTTTTTTTTTTTTTTTTTTTTTTTTCATTTTTTTGTTTATTTTGGTTTTTGTCTCTTTTTGTCTATTTTTTTATGTTTTTTTTTTTTTCTTTGTTTTTTTTAGTGGTGGAGCTGTGTATCTTTGCCAAGCTTATAATAGAATCCTCGTTATGACCGGCAATTGAGCAAATTATTGTTACATGTTACCACTAGATTGTTGATGTGATTTGAGTGTTTTTCCTCTTCCTATTTTGTGAGGTGTTTGGTTGTGTACTTTCTTAATTGATCGAATAAGTGCTTTTTAACGGAAAATATCCTTAGGGATTACATTTTTTATAAACTTCTAAAGGAGTGCTTGAGGACAAGTAGGATTCAAGTGGGGGATATTTGATAGATTTCAAATAAGTCTATTTTTTAGCATCATTTATCTTATGTTTGTAACCTATTTTGCTATAGTTATTGCCAAAGAATTGTTACTCGTTTTATATTTGAGAATTGAGAGTAATTAAGGATGTAATTGGTTTGAAAGTTAGCAAAGGCACCACCACACATTTTGGAGCTTAAATGAAGATATTTTAAAGATTACTATTTGTAAGGTCCATATAGCCGTTTCCATCAAGGAAGATACGATGTATCCATGCCTACACTCACCAAAGACCACAGATGATAAAGTATAATTACGCTGTATCTAAGAGGACTCAAATAACGCCGTATGGAAGATATAGTAATGTGATTATTCTGGAAGATATCAAAGCGTTGGTTCCCTACTCCAAGGAAAATCCCTAATACTTTGTATCCAATTCTTGATGTCGCCGTATCGAATCGCACTTCCAGAGCTTTATAAATTAGAAAAACTCAAAAAACGAAGTTATTAGGCGTGGGCTAAATCATATTCTCGATACCTAAACCATAAAAGTTGATTTTCAGAGGAGAAAAAGAGCAGAAGAGGTCGAGCAACGTTATTAATTCCATAGAAGACAACGTGTAATTCCAGTGTACTCTAGTAAATCGTTTTAGTTTTTGGTATCTTTCGTAAACTTGGTTTAGTACTTTGGCTAATAATTACTCTTGTATTTTATTATGGTGTTTGAAGGCTAACGCTTCGGGTTTTGTTAGCCATTATTATGAAGATTTCCCTGAATGTTTTGGTATTTGTTTTAATTCGATTTTTGATTTAACGTTTGAATGCTTGTTTAGTTTATCTTTTATATTTGTTTACGCGCTTTTTGTTTGCGCCTATCATTCACTAGATCTAGTGATACGGCCCCCCAGTAAATCAGAGTCTGGGATTGCTCTCATATAGTAATTTATACATCTAGAATTCATAGTACAGAAATATTGTCCTTCTAAAGTCTGGGTCTATGATACGCTTCGGTTAACTGTTTAATTGGACATTGCATTGGTTTATTATCGTGTTGACTAGACAGGTGTCATAGAAATTCAAACAAAGTAAAACATTCTTATTCCATTGGATAGTTAGACAAGTTGGACTACTAGTTGTCTAAATTACCATTAAGCGGTAAGTGGGTAAAGTCTCTATGAGCTTAGGGATTTAACCAAGATCACCATTGCTTTAATCCCTAGTATAGATTATAATCAGCAAATAGGATGCTTTATGTGGATGCTTTAATTGTGACAGGATTAATGTGTCTAGGTCTTAGGTGATGTTGTAACACCGAACAGTTTTAAGAATGATATGCCCACCTCGAGAGAAGAAATTCATTGCACTTTAATAAACAAACCAACATTCTAATTGGATTAATAATGGTTAATACATTATTCTTATATTTGGCTTGATTGCTCTATTATATTTTGTTAATTAGCTTGCATGGGTTAAACTGCCTTGAATTGAGTGTAGTCACCAACCAAACCGTGCCAGTCTCTCCGGCTTGAAAAACCCACCTTTCCCGTTAAAAATTAGGATTTAGACTGACATAGGTGTAGAATAGAATTAACATAGATTAGATAACCAAGATATTAATTAAACTGATAGATTTAAGCTCTCTTTAAGTGTTCGACACCCTACTTACCATGAAACTACTACCGATCGGGTACACTGCCCGTTAAAGTGTTGTTTTTGGTTTAGTCGGTAAAATATAAATTTAAAACTTGAATCAATAAAATATACACCACACAATGACACATCAGTGTCGAACACTTGAAGCGAGGTTAAATCTCTCAATTTATTTATATTTTAGTTTATCTAATCTAAGTTAATTCTAATCTAAGTCAAACCTATGCTAATCCTATGTTAGTTCTAATCCTAATTCTAACAGGTAAAAAGGGGGTTTCAGCCTGAGAGACTGGCACGGGTTTGTTGGTGACTACAATCAATTCAAGACACTTTAACCCACGCAAGCAAATTAACAGAAGATAAAAGAGTGGTCAAGCCTAAATAAACGATATTAGATCGTTGGTTTGTTTATTAAGTGTTTCAATGATTTCTTCTCCGAGGTGGCATTTTATTATGACTTAGGCTGGCTTCTTCCTAAGATTAGGACACATTTAATTCTGTCACAATTAAAGTATCCGCATAAAGCATCCTTATTTGCTGATTATAATCTATCTTAGGGATTAAAGCAATGGTGATCTGTTTAACCCTAGGCTCAGTAGAGAGCTTTTTAATAGCCAACTTACGTTAACGACGATTTATACATTAGTAGTCTACTTGTCCAACTATCTAATGGAATCAGTATGTTATTTGTTGAATTATTTAGGTTTACCTTCTAGTCAACACGTTCAATAAACCATTGACAATATCCAATTAACTAGTTAAGCCTGAAGCGTATTGTTGGGTTTAGAAGACTTTACAATTTTTCTACTGCTGCTAGGTTCAACAGTTGGTGTTGTTATGAAGTTTTAGTGCTACTGAAGTAGAAATGATTGAAGAAACAGGGACTAAGGTCTCTTTAGTGTTGTTAGTGTATAGTTAGTACTGCCAGTACATTGTTAGCACTGTTAGTATAGTTAGTACTATTAGTAGTAAGTTAGTGCTGCTAGCACATAATAGTTAGTGTTGTTAGGAGATATGCATGAGTTTTAGTGTTAAATTAGGATAGATATGCTTATCTCCTCACGCACTTTTGTAAGGGGCCCATTAGAGTTTTCCTTGGTGTATAAAAGGAACCCTAGGCATAGTCAATATGTGACAACTGTTCATTTTCAGAACTTCAAATGACTATTTTACCCTTTGACTTTTCCGATTGACTCGACTTTTGACTTTTATTTTCAAGTAAACAATTACCGCTGTAACGATAATTTTTCAGAAATTATTTAATATATCATATATTATATATATAAACCATAATACTATTACATATTTTCATTTATAAATTTTATTTTTAAAGAATTAGAGTAAACTGCAAAAATCATCCCTGTGGTTTGTAGTTTGTGGCACTAATCATCCCTAGCCGATACTATTGGCACTAATCATCCCTGAGTGGTGAAACTTTCGGCAAAAATCATCCCTAGAGGGATGATTTTTGCAAAACTTTTTGTTAAACTTTTTGCAAAAATCATCCCCAATAAGGATGATTTTTGCCGAACATTTGCCACTCAGGGATGATTAGTGCCAATAGTATCGGCTAGGGATGATTAGTGTCACAAACTACAAAACCACAGGGATGATTTTTGCAGTTTACTCAAGAATTTATCTGGCTTGAAAAAGAGAACAACGTGTACCGACACGAAACTAACAAAATTTTATTTATTTTTCGTAATTTATTTAATAAAAACATTTAATAAATTATTTTACATTTTATTTAAAAACGTTTGTTGAAAATGCGATCATTTAATTAAGATTTATTTTTTTAGACAAAGTTTAAAAGTATTACTCAATAAACAATAAACAACTTTAAAATGAACGTTACAAAATATTTATGAAATATGTTCGAGTGAATACTCATTTTTGTTTGGAAAAATTATTTGGAAACATCAATGGCGCAAACTCTCGCGTCTTGGATCGACCGTTTGCTTGCATGAAACGAGTCTCCCGAAACATTATTTTACAAAGAACTTTACCAAACTTTTATCATCTTTTAGTTCCCTGGGGGGGGGAAACATTTATAAATCCTACCCTAAACATGTCTAAGATCTTGTCACTTGTTTTATCTTTTCATATATAACACAAAATTCTTGTTGTTCTCTTCTTATTTTTACCTTATAACACATCACACCTCCCTATTAATTTTTTTCCGGCGCCTCATCTTTTCCGGCCAAAGTTTTTCGGCCACCAGAAAATTTTCCGGCAAGGTCGCCGTGCTTCTATCTCCGCCACCTCAACACCACCAATCTATTTACATGCACCAACCCCATCACCGATCCACACCATCTCCACTCCATCACCCACCGACGCCGCTATCATCACCATGCCACCACCGTGGCTATAATATCATCACCGCCAGCCGCACATCAACATCACCATCATCACCACAGATTCACCATTACGCCCCGCATCCACACCTACTGCCTCGGGTTGACCATGCACAACGACACAGAGCCACCACTTCGAAACCCACTTTCACCCCTCTTTTCCACCTTGGATGATTACATATTTTTCTTGAAATATTAATAACTAATTAAGGGTGGCTTGATTCGAATTTATTTATGTTCTTGAGTGTCGATTTGTTACCGAGCACACCACCATAGGTGGTGTTCGGTTTGGCTTAGTATCACCACAGCCGCACCCTCGTGGTGTCGGGCTTGTGGTTATTTTTGTTTCTTTTGATTCTTGGTTATCTCGTATTAATTTCTTTATTACTCGACCGACATGCAAATCTAAATAAGGGATGTTTGTTTTACATCCGAATGCACCACTAAAAGTGGTGTTCGGTTTGGACCGCAGCCACCACAGCCGCGTCCATTGCATGACGTCGGGATCGTGCTTACTTTATCTTTCTTACTCGATGTATCTCCTTCTTTTATGTATTTGGTTAACCCGATTGGAAAACACGCCTGGAAAGGGGTGTTTGTTTCTGCGTAAAAACAGCCCCCATGGGGTGTTTGTTTGCTGAATTTCCAGCCTAATGGGGGCGTTTGGATTTGTGTTTAAAACTGCCAAACAGGGGCATTTGGATTTGCATTTAACAGCCCTAATGGGGGTGTTTGGTTTAGCAGTTAAAAGCCCATAAGGGTGCGTTTGGTTTTAATTATATTTAACTTTTATGTAAATTAACAAATTATTAATTAGTGGACGCGAAAATACTTGTGATATTTATTGATGGAAAAGAGGAAATATTGAAATTTATATATATGGGAAACGTTATATAAATTGCAAGGTCATGCCGAAATTTATAAAAACTTATATACTTAGTATTTTCATTTAAAACTTTTACTATATTAAAAACTCGATAAATGGATAAAGTTATATAGTTTTAAGATTATAAAATTTTAATTATACAATAATCCGGTGAATAATCGAAAACTATACTTTTACAAATAAGATAATGTTTTAACTAAAACTCGTCAAGTAAATAAAATACTAAATTATAAAATATTATTTTATAATTCTTGACTAATAGGCAAAATAATAACTTTTGTAAAAACTTTTAAAATGTCATTTATCTAATTCGAGACTTAAACGCGTGTTTGTTTACTTTTAAGCAATAACTTTTTTATTTATTTCATTTGGTGACTCTCGAACACGTGTCGAATTATGTTGTTTTAATTATTTTCTCACGTCGCTTATATAATACTTTTCTTATATAAACATATACGCCGCGCTTTATATTCTTGTCTTATTTTCACGAGTGATATAATATGTATATGTACAACATACTTTAACTCGTTCTTCGACTTCGTCTAATTACATATTCATGTATAATGCCCGCACGTAATATATATTTTCTTGTCTTTCATATGTAATATATACTTAATATATTGCATGTTTTGCATTTATCTTTTTTGAATGTTTGTACTATATTATATAATTAACATATGAACTATATATTGTCATTTTCCTATGTGATTATATAAGGGAAAATATTACATACCTTGTTTTTACTTTTTCGATTTATCTTATTTAACCAACCACCAAACTCATATAACTTAAAAACCCAAATCCTTTATCAATATGTCACATTGATGTAATCATCCATCAGAAAACCCATATACAACATCCTAAACTGGTGGGTCATAACCGTTAAGATTAATTTGCCACAATTCGTGGAAGCGACAAGTTATTCATTGAGTTACGTGGGTTATAAGCTATTTGATTATTGCCTAGATCAAGGTGAAGTTCATATTTCCTCGACTTTATTCTTTTTTGTTTTGTAAAAACCACGAGGGAGATACCATGCTTGTTTGAGAAAATCGGAACATAGGTGATTTTATTATTGTGTACGTTGGTATGAGTGTATTGTTGTGGCCTTTCCTTCATGAACCGTCAATCAACCGCTAAACGTCGGTGAAAAGCTGAATGCAATAATCATAGATATATTTTGGCCTAACGACTCGTCCGGTTCTGTCTAAGTGTGTTCCTTGTGAGGGATACGGGACATTTTGTATTTAGTATTGGGAGTGCTTTCACTCCAGGTTGGGTACATGGTTAAGGTTCGGTGCATGGCTCTAATGCTTCGTTATTGATTGTTCTAGGAACTAAATATTCTTGCTATGCCTTGTGTTCAAATTGAGTTTGTTTATAACTTTATGAATTCACTCAACGTCTTGCGTTGACTTTTTGAGCATGTTTATTCTAGTTATATACTTGCTAGTTTTGGATGGGTTGAAATGCGGAATATCGGAAGGGACGTGGACTTGGTTAAACTCAGTGCACATATGATAAAATGTTTTCTTTTAAAGAAAGAAACTTTAACATGTTTTGGGTTATTTTGAATGAGGTTTTTATAAAGATTATTGGGACCTTGTAACTACTGATCCTTTTTATAAAAAATGATAACGCTTTTACTGGGAACTCGTGAGCTATATATTATGACAGTAGCACACCAATGTTGGTATTTCCGCTGCGTTATAAATTTGAGGGTGTTACAGATTGGTATCAGAGTACGAGTCATAGCGAACTAGGTCGTTTTTCAAAACCTGGACTATGGCTATTTTTAAAAAAATTCACGAGTCGTTCACCGATATCCGATTTACAGCTGCGCGCATCCTTCCCGATCCTCTGTGCTTTGTGA
Source organism: Tanacetum coccineum (assembly GCA_026074375.1). Classification (NCBI taxonomy): domain Eukaryota; kingdom Viridiplantae; phylum Streptophyta; class Magnoliopsida; order Asterales; family Asteraceae; genus Tanacetum; species Tanacetum coccineum. The sequence goes on from BQNB010055043.1 coordinate 36,050, forward strand.
CTAAGGCCCTTTGATTGTTACTTTATGGCATTCATGTAGTTTAAATAGTAATTATATATACGAAATCCGTTCTACGACGAACCGCTATATATATATATATATATATGCCTTTCGATCATCTCTACACGCGTACATTCGAGTTGTACTATTGATATTATGTAATGGGGTCACCATTATGATATGATTTGATAAATTTCGTATATGTGCAATATATATATATATATATATATATATATATATATATATATATATATATATATATATATATATACATTACAATATTATATAGATTTGAGGCTTGGTTAGATTTTTGGTTGTGTTTCGGTTTGGTTGTTGTGATTTGAGTAGCGACTAAGGAATCAAAGAGCTGAGGAACAAAGGAACAAGGCGAAACTATTTCTTCTCCGATCTTGCTTGGTATAGCATGGTGAGTAAATCCTATTACTAGTATAATCTTTGTTTTCGCGATTTAATTCGTTATTGATAAATGCTTGTGATGAAATCCGTTGAGAACTTGCGTAGATTAGATTGAAAGCGTTGTTGGGAAAATTAAACGATTTTAATATTGTGTATACGTAAGTTTAAACTTGATATGAGTTGATTTTTGGGTCAAAAAAAAACTTTTGGCATGTTTCCTAATACACGGTCTCGAGCAGAAAATTTGACACGTAGTTCAAAGTCCGAGATTTTGTAAAAACTTATTTTTAATTTTAAAATAAGGTCAAGCTATTTTTACGAACGTTTTGATATAAAATGAAGCTCTTAACTCCTTGTAACGAAGAAACTGGAACAAACTCGGGATATACACTTTAAGTGAAAATTACAACACTTGAAATAATTAATTAAAAGCTGACAGAATTTTTGAAGAGCAATTCTAGCACTTTCGAGTCAGTTTTAGCCTTCCGGTAAAACATGAAAGTTGTTCGGAATGTCGTTTTACTTTGCCGTGAGGCTTGTTTATTTTTAAATCACTTGATACTGGGTCAAAAATGAAAATCAAATTTCTATATTTCCTTAAAAATAAAATAAGTTTCAACAGAATTTTGTAAGAGTATTTTGGTCATTTTCTGTCGAGATTCAAATCTCGACTAACACTAAAAAGTTGTTCGAAATAATGATTTACATAAAATCTCTTTAGGGTCCGAGTCATGAAAATGGGATATAATAAGTCTGTTTTGAGAAAAACATACATATAGGCTTATTAAAAAGTCAAACGTTGATTTTAAAAGTCAATTGGGCTAATTTGAATCTTGTTGGATAATTATAAAAATAATAAACTCTCATTATTCTTACTATATACGTTTATGGTATATAAGAAATGGATGTTAATAAAATGTGACACAAGTGTCGAGATTTTAAATCTAATAATTATATCGATTATGATAAGCCGATAACCGGACATACTAAAAATAGTAACTTTCTCGAAATGATAACTTTCCAAAAACAACAACTTTCTAAAGTTAGAAACTTGACAAGGATAGAAAGTCTTCAATGATGTAAAGTAATCTATTTACGTAAAAATGGTCACTTTTACAATATGTTAAGTGATATTAATTAGAACGCGCAAGTGGATTTCTCATCGCATGCATACTTGTATTATTTTTATCAAGGATATATAAGATATATATCTAATAATATGAGGTACGTATCATTCGATCATACTTTATTATTTCTCTATTTACGCGACCCTACTATAGGTCGTGGTCGAGCACGTTGAATAGACGCCTCACTGTTTTAGAGAGAGAAACATCTTGACTCCTAGTGTGGTACACATTTCCCAGTATTCAAATATTAAATTTTCGTTGTTTACCTCATTCGATTGCATTGATTCTTGACTTACTACTTCTTGTACTTGCCATGATCCTTAATCCCAACCACCTTAATATCTTTTTATGAACAATTTATTCCAAAAATATACAATAATTTATGAAATATTTTATCAAACAAAATACCAAATTGCGTCGATTTTCATAAGAAGACAAAGCAAAAATGAATGAACAATAGTTGACGTGTTTCTTAAAAAAATTAATAAATAAAAAAAATAAAAAAAATAATAATAAATAAATAAATATTTCTTTCCCATTTCTATGTCAAATGATTTACTTATTTTCAAGGATAGGTCAAAAACTTTCATCATCATATATGGTGTGTAATAATCGAAAAATTTTCTTTTTGACGAGGACGGATGTGTCGTCGCTTGGTCCTCAATTATGCATAGCCTAGCTAACTATGCATAATTCAGGAAGAGCCACGCTGTGTCGGATTAATCGTCGCCTTTAAACTAGTGGTTTTGGATAAATGTTTGGGTGAGAACACTTCCAAATGGTGGATCCTTATGCAAGTAATCGTATTCGATTCGATTTCGTAAAAACAAGTCCGAATTTTCTTGCGTTCCTTGAATTTTTTTTTCTTTCGGATGGTGTTGACTTAGAAAGTCACCTTGACCGAATAATTCCAGAAAATATTTTCGCGTGTCACGTGTAATGTGTGAAATCTCATCTAAATCACAGTGTTGTTGATGAAATACCAAGAGACCTGATACTGACACTGAGAAGGAATCTCCCTACATCAAATGCGTATTACTGTATTTTCTCTTGTTACAACGATCGATAATTGTGAAGTAAATCATCCTACGACAAAACAAAAATCACTCCGGTTTTACCAATCGATTACATCAAATGTATCTTACATTATCTATCTTTCATTTTTCCGATATGTCGAGCGACGTCCGTAGTGGAAAGTTCCTTCTACGTCAAACCGTGAATCATCCTTGTTGAATAAAACCATAATCGTGAATAAGACTTCTACCCCCCGAAATGTATGTGTTCAGTCATCTGACATTGGAGATGAATCCTACACAAGCTCGAGTTGTGAATTCGAGGTGTTTGATTTGTTCCTATTCTGCCTTGTGACTCGGATACCAACGTAGAGTCAAACAAGGATGGCTCAAAAGGAGAGCCTTCGGCGCGAGAGCCAAGCATAATGGTCGGATCCTACCGAATCATATTGATGTCGTCCATCATCATTTTTCATAGGGAATAAAACGGTACGCGATGGACAGTTGGAGTTTGCCGACTTCGTGGCGGTAGATAAAAGACAATCCCGTTTGCCGTCTCCGTTTATTCAGTGGAGGAATCTTTATGCTTGACTCGATCCCCTTTAATCGTCGATGGTCAATGGCGGATAGCCATAGTTGAAAATTATGTGCAAAATTTTTTCTTGTTATGTGTTTA